>JAMZAV010004128.1:0-70391 GCA_024449915.1 Sweltsa coloradensis
GGGAAAACGCTTAAGTCCCGCCCCCCTTGATGGATAAGCTTTTTTGTAAGTTTTTAGTTTGCGTAGGACCACTTTTCCTTTGCAAGTGCTTTTTGAATGCATTGTAGGTGATTGTTGTCAAGTTTCTATTGTGTCATGTTAATCGTTATTATAAACCTCACAAAACTCATATTAAAACCTTTATTCTCTGGATTCTGGCTAACTTTTTCAACTATTTTTTTCAGAAAGCAAAACTTCACCATTACCTCAATATCCATGTAAAATATGAACGTTGTTGCCCCACCCGTTTGGTCAGAATCGGTCCACTTCGATTGTACCCAAAACCGTGGCAGGTCTAAGTTCAGAGATTTCAAAGGTCCCCTCCAAATTTCATCAAGATCGCATATGCCGTTTGCCCGGTGCGCGAACAAACATACAGAAAAACAAAAACACAAAAAAAAACACCTGGAGCTAAATTTTTTGAGGGGTCAGTGAAATTGAAGTCTTCGCTTCGCTCATCCAATAAGGGTTTTAATATGAGCTTTTTAGGTTTATAATAACAACTGTGTTTTTGCCTCCATAGTAATGTTTGCACATTGCAGATAGCATTTACAAACTCGTTCCTGTAAAAAAATATTTGGCTTTAACATAGGGCTTTATATAAACCAAAATCGCCAAACGATCTAGTCAAATTCAGGGCCTACCTAGGGCGAGTACATAACCAGGGTCTACCTGGGGCGAGTGCATAACCAGGGCCTACCTGGGGCTAGTGCATAACCAGGGCCTACCTGGGGCTAGTGCATAACCAGGGCCTACCTGGGGCTAGTGCATAACCAGGGACTACCTGGGGCTAGTGCATAACCAGGGCCTACCTGGGGCTAGTACATAACCAGGGACTACCTGGTGCTAGTGCAAAACCAGGGCCTACCTGGGGCTAGTGCATGACCAGGGACTACCTGGGGCTAGTGCATAACCAGGGCCTACCTGGGGCTAGTGCATAATTAGGGCCTACCTGGTGCTAGTGCATAACCAGGGCCTACCTGGGGCTAGTGCATAACCAGGGACTACCTGGGGCTAGTGCATAACCAGGGACTACCTGGGGCTAGTGCATAACCAGGGACTACCTGGGGCTAGTGCATAACCAGGGCCTACCTGGGGCTAGTGCATAACCAGGGACTACCTGGGGCTAGTGCATAACCAGGGACTACCTGGCCTAGTGCATAACCAGGGCCTACCTAGGACAAGGGCATAGGCAACAGCCAGTGGTCCACTAGGCCTAGGCAATATAGGCACATCGAATTAATATTAGCTTTTAACAATCCCCTTTGCTACTTACCTCATTAGGGATCTGTAATGCCGGTTTTTCCACACCTTTTCTAGTAACATATGGTTTCCCGGCATCCTTCAACACCTTTCTACTTAAATCTTTCCAATTATCAAGTTGAATCTTTCTTTCTTAACCTCTATTTATCATATTTACTTGTGCTGGTGACACCTTTACACTTTTCTTTGGCGTCCATCTTAAAACACTTACTACATTGTTCCAGGTTGGCGCACTTTTAGAAATTTTTCTAACACTGTTGTAGTGAAAAAAATCACCTACAGGTTACACCACATTGTAGGCTATGTGACATACAACGTTTTTCCATGATAAACCAGCAATCGGAAAAATGTGACTTACAACGTTATTCCAGCCGACGCTTCAATTAACAAGTAACAATAGAAACTTGACAACAATCACCTACAATGCATTCAAAATGGACTTGCAAAGAAAAAGTGGTCCTACGCAATCTAAAAACTTACAAAATAGCTCATCCATCAACGCGGCGGGACTTAAGTTTCACCGATTGTGTTCATCGTATACCTACAGATTGTTTGTATTTATCTTTATTGATACATGCACGTGTAGTAGACTGGAATCAACGTTCTATTTAGCAAAGTGAATTTAATAGGAGCAAGCAAGTTGAAGCTTAGTATTTAGGTAAAACATCACAAGCATTTGCATTTCATCATATTTCGAGGTAAGGAATGCCATTAGCATAATGACCAGATTCAAAGAATTGGACCATATTTTATTACAGCAGGATGTCATTAACAGTCAGTTAAATCCGGATAGAACCAGGTAAAGTTTCCTCGAAACTAATTATCATTAACAAGCAGATTCCACGAAATTAGGTAACATTAAGACAAGGTCGCGAATACGTCGTCTTTAACCAATCAGATTAAAGAATGAGTTAAGAGACGTCATCAATAACCAATCAGATTAAAAGAACGAGTAAATAGAGTCATCGTTAACCAATCAGATTAAAGAACAGGTTAATGAATCTACCAATCAGGTTAAAGAATGGGTTAAAGGATTTTTACTATATAAAGCAGCAGTCTTTAAACCAAAGAAGTTCAGTCTCCGATCAGAAAGCCAGTGGTAAAGAAGGAAGGCACTACTCTCTAGACGTACCGTAATATGTAAGTAATGAAAGCTTGTACATAAATATTATAATATGTTTATTGATTTATTGCATGAGATAATAACTCTTCTAGTTATTATTCTCAATGTGTGATCTAGCCACTCAGGCTGAAGCACGTAATATTGGAGATGTGAGATAATAATTTGTGTAGATATAGTTTGGGATTTGAATAAAATAAATAACATAAATTTGTGTGTAACTACGGTCATATGGTGTGTGTAATAACGTGGGATAATAAATATCTGCATTGAATTCGTTATTGGGATTTATGGTATGGACATTGACATGAACACTAAGTTGTTATATCAGAGTGTATTGATGTATTGTTTAATTCATTAATAAATATTGTTGACAACAGCATGCGTCACTTATCATTCGCCTCCAGTTAGTTAGCACTTCCCGCCTCAAATCCATGCTATCAAGTTAGTATGTCGGTTAATCAGGCCTCGGTCCAGTTTTTAACTGTGGGCTCGAGGCCGGTTCGAACCCCGAGACCTAGAGTTTGGAGCCGGTCACCGTCATACTACAGGGTTTTTGGTTGGGGGGGGGGGGGGAAACAAAAAAAAAAAAAGGCGATCGGGATAGAATATTTAAAAATTTAAATTTTTTAAACATCAGTTGCGGATTTAGAGCAGTTGCGGATTAGATCAGTTTTGGGATAGTTAAAAATTTGGGGGACTTCAAACCGTGTCAAGAGGAAACGATAGAAATCGTAATTTATAAAAAATTACTGGTGACAGCACTATTAACCCCTACATAGCAGTAAACAGTGATTTACAATGCCTGTAGTCGCTAGCCGATGCGGTTCCCTCTAGGAATGTGTCAGGACTTCTTGCATTAATCGAAAGTTTCCTTTTTTTTTTTTTTTTTTTTTTTTTTTTTCTTTTTTTTTAGGGAAAAATAAGGGCAAACAGTGAGGACTTTTTTATCACTAGATAGGGCCATCATTATAGCGGGATGGGCACAGAACAGCAAACCGGAATAACAGTGTTAAAGTTAGAAGGCGAAGCTAAGGAACTATTCAATGTGAAACGAGTTACACTCAGCTAATATGAAGCAATAAAAGCCAAAAATTGACTCAGCGATTTAAGGAACGGGAACATAATTCGTCAGCGCAATCAGCGATTTAATAATTGTGTGCAACGACACAACTGAAACAATTAGACAGTATGCAACGCGATGAGGAAGGAAGGTACCAAAATCCGAGTTATTTCGGAAGATAGAGCGGAAAAACAAACATCCGTTTGAAATTGCCTAGAAGAGCAATGTTGCGCCAATTCTTCGCGGAATTAAAGAAAGCAAAGAGATTTGTTTTGTGAGATCGCTAAAACATTCCAGAAGCAGTCAAGATAGCGATTGAGGAACACGAAAAGGACTGTTAACAGTGATAAGAAGTCTGTGTTCAACACAGTGGCCTCGGAACAAGATTCGCCTACACCACGCGACCAGTGCCACCCCCCCCCCATCCTCCCCACCCCCCCCCCCCCCCCCGCCCCCCCCCCCCCCCTCCCCCCCCCCCCCCCCCCCCCCCCCCCCCCCCCCGGGGGGGGCCCCCTCCCCACCACCCCCCCCCCCCCCCCCCCACCCCCACCCCCCCCCTCTCCTCTCCCCCCCCCCCCCAACCAATACATACGCGCTATGCAGACAAGGACTCCCGAGAGGCCATTTTAATGCGAGTAATAATAGAAACGATAATACAAGAAACAGGGAAAGTAACTTGAACTTGAACTCAGTTCAATACAATGTTAGGAATGTTCGTAATCGGTCATTACGCCCGAGACTGCCAGCAACAAAAAAAGGAAAGAAAAACACAGAAACGATGTTATAATTGCAATGCCCTCAGGACATTTTGCTCGAGATGTCGTCAACAAGCAGGACGTTCACCCGCAGGACGTGCGACAGCCAGGCGGACAGTGAAAGTCGCGGTCCACTTCAAATCCAAATCAAAACATACAGATGTATTATTGTAATCTACCAGGCATGTACAGCTGGGACTGCTTTCGCAAACAAAAGGAAGCCAGATATCAAGTACAAAACGACAAAGGTTCTCGTTTTGGCGCGGAGGGAGAACGGAACCGAAAAAATTAGAGCCCCGCATGTTACGTTACGAGATTACGAAATTTTTGCAAGAGAAGGATTTATTATAACTGTGTGGTGCATAATAAGAACGGAAACTAAACGGGACTGTGAAACTTTTATGATAGTGGCGCTACTGTTTCATTATAATACGAAAAGGGTAATAGTTAGAACAGGAGGAAAAACGATTCGACCATTAATGCAAAATATAGGCGCAACAGGAGATGCATTATTCGACCACAGGCCGAGACAATAGCCACTGACAAAAAAAAAAAAAAACTTAGGGAACGGATGTTTACTTGTTCCCATTTCGATAGGAAGAGACGAAAGTTTGGTGACGTAGCCGAGTGACTCGGAAAGGACTCTGCATGAATACAAATTAATATACACACAGAACAATACCTGTGGGAGGGTAACAACAAGGTGGCTATAGATATCCAAGAGCTTACGAACAGAGAAACCAAGTTGGATGCTAGAGAAAACTGAATGGCATAGTACATGGCACCCATCATTAACCTCATTAATCAAGTAATTAAAACACAGAGTAAAACAATTCCAAATCCACGAGATTTACAGAAGATAAGCAGAATAAAGCGGAAATTAAACCACAGTCGCCAAACGGAACAGACCATCAAGGACGGAACTACAGAAGAAGAACAACACAGCCTACAAACAGTTATGCAACAAGCAGAGTGATTAAGCCAACAGTGCGATGTTACAGCAAGGAACAACAAAACGCAAAAATAATGAATGTATAAGGTTAGTGCGATTAAAGGAAAGAACCACTACCCAGCAACCGATCGGAGGTGCTCTGTGAAGGTATACAACGAGGTCATCGCGATCACCGCGCGATGAAGTGAAGGAATGTGTATTGTTTGAACCAGCCATTACTAACGATAGAGGCCATATTATTCGCGCGCATCATTAATTACGAAAGGGAATAAGACCATAAAGTCCAATTGCAAATCATGAATATTACGCAAACAGGACATAGAGATACCCCAAGAACAACCTGATGGGAAGCATTGAGTTAATTCGGGAGAGAGAATAGAACAAATGAGAGACAAGGGGACGCATAAGCCTCCATATCAGGCCCAGGCAAGAACAAAGCCTACGCAGCAGGAAAATAGAAGCTATTGTGAACTGAGACATTTGACAGGAACAGATAAGAAACAAATGCAAGGATTTTTGACTGAATACGTCGATTATTTCGCAAGATGAAGAGACTTCGGATGCACATCCAAGGCTACAGCACAAATTAGAGTTAATGAAGGCACAAAGCGATTAAACGACCTCCATACAGGATACCACATTCGAGGAGGCATTACTTGACAAATGCATACAGGACATGAAGATAAGAGGAATTTTAGAGCCAAGTTAACAGTGAATGGAGCTTCTCCTTGTGCTTCTTGTTGCTAAAACCTAGACAAACCACTACGAGAGACGGCAGCCGGGACCGATAGGTTATCGTGTCGTGGGCAGATATGAGAGGATATTAAAAATAGCGTAACGAAAACTCAAATTGGACACTTCCGAATATAAACGAGACATCTGGACATGCTAGGAGGTGCAAAATATGTTTCCAGTCTGATCTCAATCAGGGTTATCACCAGGTACTGATAAGGCCTGAGGCAGAGAAAAATGTGCTATTGTCGACGAGGAAGAGAGCACCTACAATACACCAGAATCGTGATGGGAATGAAAAAACTCACGGCGATTTCAAAAACTAATGGACTCAGTGTTATCAGGACTATAGGCATTCGTTGCCATGTGTTATATCGATGACGTAATGTGCCATTCACGTTACCATGAGGACACATCGAGAGGACTCTCGAGAAGTTTTCGACAGACTAAGAGATGCAATGAAATTACAACCCATCGAAATGCCAATTTTCTGCGAACCGAAAAAAAAAAAAAAAAATTTTGGATTATTTAGGCCATGTGGTTTTGAAGATGGAATTAAAACCAAATCCATCGCAAAGTCAAGGGCAATACAGGAGTATCCTAGACCAACCGATGTAACTAAAGTAAAGGGTTTTCTCGGAATGTCGGGGTATTACAGAAGACATATCAATTCCTATGCATCGATAGCCAGCCGTTAACGGAACTAACAAAAGAAAGAAACAGCATTTGAAGGGAGAGGCTCAAGAGGAGGCATTTACAAACGCAAAAGACGCGCATGCAAGGAAACCAGTGTTAATTACCCCATGTTGATAAAGAGTCATATTATAATACCGACGCCAGTGACGTCGCAGTAGGGAGCTGTACCTCACAGATGTCAGAAGGAGTAGAGAAACCAGGGCTATGCATCAAGAGTATTGAATAACGCAGAGAGGAACTACACGTGACAGAAAATAGGGAATTGTTAGGATAGGGTTTCGGAATAAAAATATTTCAAATGCTACCGATATGAAATCACTTCACCATTATACTGCGATCATCGACCCTTAGTATGGTTAGACTCATTGCCTCCAAGATCCAACTTCACGATAGCCGATGGTGCAATTCATTGAGTAATTTTAACTTCACGTCAAAGTTACAGAGAAGTGCAAGATTGAAAACAAGCAGACTGTTTGTCAAGAATATGCATAGTGCAGTGCCAACCCGAGTTCGAGCAGTATATGATCAGAAAACGAATACGAGACGAACAACGTAAGGACCATGCACTAAGGACGTAATACACAGTTAACTAAGGACAAACGTAGCAGAGACGTATGCACTTGGACGAGGACGGATGTTGTACAAGATAAGAACTGCCAAACCAGAGAAGAGGACAACAGAGTGCCCAGGATATGGTATTAAAAGATACTAAAAACATTTCATGACGCACCGATGGCAGGACATACGAGTGACACGTGGCATGAATTGATTAAAACACGATTCTATTGGACAGGATGGATGCAAACATTACGCCAACATATACAACAATGCATTTCGGTGTACAGACGAAAAACATCGCCCCACTTACGAAGGCACCTTACAGAAGTTTCCAGAAGCACCAAACCTATGCCAATGGTGCGCGCCTCGATTTAGTTGGGCCCCTTACAACGACTTATCTGGAAGAAGTACATACCTCACCTTTGTAGACCATTTTACCAAAGTACCCAGAATGCATTGCCCTCGCCCAGACCAATCCGCAAATCCATCGCGACCGCCTTGTGAAAACAAATCGTCTCTCGCCACGGAATTCCAACCAATTTAATAAGTGATTGCGGCAAAAACCTCATAGCAATGTAAGAAGGAAGTTTGTGCCCTATTGGGCATAAAAAGCTGCACAACGACGACATACAACTCAAGTGGCAACTCTACTGTGAACGACAAAACATAGGACGTACGAAGAGTACCTATCACATTATGTAACAAGGGACAGACAGATTGTGATCAATGGCTACCATATTGTATGCTAGCATATCGACGCTACACCTCACTGCAGTAAGGGGACAGTCTCCTTTCTTTATGGAATTAGGCCGAGATGTAGAACTACCATTGATGCAATCAAAAAACCATCAAGGACGCGTTATGACGTGGATGTAAACTACAGTCGTGGAGCTGAATAGCACGCCTGCCGAGACACCTTCAGAGAAGCAGAGAAAGAGCTAAGTTAGAGCAGGGGATAGACAACATGAGTACTACAACCGATATCTACTAAGCCAGTACGTAGAACTAGGAGACAAAGTGTCCTATACAAACCTAGGTTACGCCCTGGATTAAAAAAGAGATTTGTACCTCATTTGTGGAAACTGGGGGAAAACACACAGGATAATTCAAGTTCGTCACCTGTTATATTTAAAATAAAGGCATTGTCGGAAAGGCAGGGAACACAGCTGGTTCACGCCAAATCGTTTAAAACCATGCAAGTTCGCAGACGAGATAGAAGAATTGCGAGCAGTTAGAGAAAGCCAGACGAAAAAGAGGACGAAGAACTAGGATTTGTAGCTAAAGACAGACAGAGACCGATAGAAATGGTAGATTTTGAGGACGACGGACGACGAGATAGAGGACGCACGCAGGTAGTTGAAGTTCGAGGACGTGAGCAACAGCACCACAGATACCGTTCGCGAAGTTAGGACCCACTAGTAGAGACGAAGAGACGACGATTAGTTTGAAGCATAGAGTTAAAAAATGAGGAAGGCTTAGAAAGAGATTGAGAGTGAGAATAAGTAAGGAGAGGAGAAAAGTAGACGATAGTATGATGTTGCAACGATAGGACAAGTTAAAATAGTATAGTAAAAATGTTAGTCACAATAAGAGGAATAATGATGATATAATAAGGCTAAGCTTAATTAGAATTATCGGGGGATAAGCCAACAAATCGATTAAGAATGTATAAAGGATGATGCGAGATAGAATTTTATATACCATACAAGAAAGTAGAAGGGATAGAGTTTTGTAAATAAAAATAGTAGAATATAGATGTATAGAAAGGGATTAATGATAGGAATGAAAATTATCATTTATTCAGAATAAGACTTGAAGAAACACCGGTATTTGTAAACAGTAGATCTACATAAAAAAAGGATAAAAATGAGTGAGTGTTTAAGTGAGTTGGGTAAACATGAGAGTAATCGAGAGTTAAACAACACAGCTAGTAAGTTGAGGGAGAAGCAAGACTAGGAAGAATATAAAATTGTAGGGTCATATGGGATGATTGACAAGTTATGTAATTCCAAAACTACGACTGGAGGCCATCTAGCTAGCATCACCCCAGGCACGAGACGAATAACAGCAGTGAGAAACAAATGGAAACCCACATTGTACTAGCTTGCCATACAATAGTCAATACTCACAAGGAAAGCAGATGTAGAAATTGCATGATTTGTTAGTAAATATGTTATTGTACATATAAAATATTGTGAAATATTAATATTAAACAGATTTGGAAAAAAAATATGATTATGTAAAATATGAAGAGACTATGGTAGTGTGATACAGCTAGTAAGCGATAACAGTGAAAGCACTTATTGTATTATTGGGTTTCGAACAACGAGAATTTACAATGGATGGTGATCATTAAGGGACGTCGTTATGAGTTAATGAAATTACGAGACAGTAAGAGAGGAACGCGGATAGAGAAAAATGTCAGTTAGTTGCATTGACTGTTACCAGGTGAAGATGTATTAGTGAGGCCAATGGTGAAAAAAAGGTTGAGCTAAGGAATTGTTTAATGGCAAGAAAAGAATGGGTCATCGCGACGATAGCTCATAGTATGTGCATAGAACGGATAAGAGATAGTACGGGAACGAAAGTGATATGGAAAAATGTCATGAAAGAGCCATTAAAAGGTTCTAATTACAGAGATGAAACAACTAAAAGCTACCTATTTGCAGCATTCCCGAAACTAGCAGACAGTGAAACAGCGAGTAGAGCGTACCTCTTGGACAGGGATACCATCGATGAGATGTCGAGACAACAAGATGGACTCATTCACAGTATAGATAATAGTATAATAATACTCTTCAAGAAATAATGGCATGAGTAAATTTAGTAAAAAAAGTTAAAATGGCATGTTATTTAAAAACATGTGACTTGATTCCTTGAATTTTTGAGTAACTTAGGCTGAAACAAAAATAATTGCACAGCCCCCCCCCCCCCCCCCCCTCCTCCTCCCCCCCCCCCCCCCCGTATATCAACACCAAATTCAGGACATTGGGACAACAAGGACGTTAACATGAGTAGTAACATTGTCATTATGGAGTCAATAATTGCTAGAACAGAAACACTTAACAAGTTAGTAAGTATGGAAATAGAAACAACAACCTAATCAAGTGCATACATACTTAGTAGTAACAAACATATAGATGCTGTAATGAAAATACAAAAAAAAATGGATTTTTTTTTTAAATTGAAACAAACATGCAATAATTAGATAAGTTGATTTGCGAACTTATACTGTTATCAGAGTTATAGTATGATAAAATGTCTTGTACAGGAATTAGAAAAGTTCATCACATGCAAGGAATGTTTTTAAACCTCAGTTACGGCAATTAACAAAATGGAGAAAAAAAAGAAAGAAAGGGTGAAAACAGGGTAAAGCACGCACTGGTATGAAGATAAATGATTTTACTTTTAACTAATGGAGTATTGGACCTGATAGAACTTCTTTTCATCACTGGCCGAAGAGTATTGATCGCAAACGTTCAAAAGTAGAGTGAAGGCCAATGGAGAGTCGTTATGAACCGTAAGCCTGAATGGAGCCTCTGACAAACTTTAAAAAGTTGCAAGCTTGAATGATGATTACTAACAAGGAAAGTGCAGTAGTAGACAGTGCATCAGTGGCACCCTGTATAAGAGCATAAAGAGTTCGTTAAGGCCACACGTTGGATTACGAGAATATTCCTTGATAGATAATTAAATTAATAAACAAATCAACTCAGAATCAAGTAATCATGCATTTAATATAGTAACTGCCTACAAGGACAGATAACTTAGAGCGACATATAAAAATATTGCACACATTGCAGAACTTGGGCACATAAACCCTCTCTAAAACAAAAGGTACACACATTTGCCGTACGAATTGAGGAGATATTAAGACGAAAAGTTGGGGCACCCCCCTTTCAATATTCAAGTCACACAACATTGTCGAGTGAACATTATACTACTAAGTCACAGTCAAGTATACTTTACAGCAAGTAAAACAAAAGCCATTATAGAATTTGTTCATTGGTTTAATTGTAAAGGTTTACCCATTAATAACCTTGTTATGAGAATGATAATTCCACTGCCATTCAGTCACGTAGCGAAAGCAATTCAAGCACATGTTTAGTCCTAATCTTGCACATTGAACGAGAAAGTGACATAGCCAGAATCAGGAGAAACAAAATTAATTCTACCACCAAAACGACCAGGCGCACGCCGTCCCTGGGTCTGATTCTTTTTCAGGATGCCGGCTACGAGAAGAATGCACTTGCAGCCTTTCAAGAGTAACTACCGCAGCACTGCAAGCATCGACAACTACCAACAGTCAAGGAACTTCATGCGACATGGAACAAGATCAACATGGATGCAAGTTTGTCAACAACGTAATCTACCAAGCAGTAATGGAACATGGCCGAATGCTATTTAGAACGACCTTCCGACTCGCAATCTACTGCAAAATGACTGCCGACTACCTACTCAAGCTGATGGAACATTGATCAAAACAGTGAGTGATACGTTTCAAAAAACACTTATGGACATTGCAAATCTACAGAGTAACGGACAGTGATTTAAGACTTCGTTAAGCTAATGGACACGTGTTTATGTGGATTGTATATTATGTAAACATGTAGAGGTATATCGGGTAAAAACGAGTTAATATTTATATGTTCACTGTATACAATGTAGAGGTACATTATTTTATAGAATTTGGAGTTCGTAAAAGTTTTATCATTTTATGGAACGAGAAAACTTTTTAAAAATAGGGGAAGGAGCTATGTAGTAGATGGAATCAAAGTTCTTATATTTAGCAAAAGTGAATTTAATAGGAGCAAGCAAAGTTGAAGCTTAGTACATTTAGTGTAAAACATCACAAGCATTGCCATTTCATCATATTTCTAGGTAAGGAATGCCATTAGCATAAAACAAATGACCAGATTCAAAGAATTGGACCCTAGTTTATCACAGCAGGATGTCATTAACAGTCAGTTAAATCCGGATAGAACCAGGTAAAGTTTCCTCGAACTAATTATCATTAACAAGCAGATTCCCCCGAAATTAGGTAACATTAAGACAAGGTCGCGAATACGTCGTCAATAACCAATCAGATTAAGAATGAGTTAAGAGACGTCATCAATAACCAATCAGATTAAAAGAACGAGTAAATAGAGTCATCGTTAACCCAAATCAGTTTAAAAGAACGGGTTTAATGAATCTACCAATCAGGTTAAAGAATAGGTTAAAGGATTTTTACTATATAAAGCAGCAGTCTTTTAAAAACCCAAAAAAGTTTTAGTCTCCGATCAGAAAGCCAGAGGTAAAGAAGGAAGGCACTACTCTCTAGACGTACCGTAATAGTAAGTAATGAAAGCTTGTACATAAATATTATAATATGTTATTGATTTATTGCATGAGATAATAACTCTTCTAGTTATTATTCTCAATGTGTGATCTAGCCACTCAGGCTGAAGCACGTAATATTGGAGATGTGAGATAATAATTTGTGTAGATATAGTTTGGGATTTGAATAAAATAAATAACATAAATGTTGTGTGTAACTACGGTCATATAGGTGTGTTTAATAACGTGGATAAAATATCTGCATTGAATTCGTTTATTGGGTTTATGGTTTTGTATTGACATTGAACACTAAGTTGTTATATCAGTGTGTATTGATGTATTGTTTATTCATTAATAAATATTGTGACTCATGCCTGAGTCACTTACTCATTGCCTCCAGTTTAGTTAGCACTCCCGCTCAAATCCCATGCTATCAAGTTAGTATGTCGGTTAATCGGCTCGGTCAGTAACTGTGGTCGTAGGCCGGGTTTCGAACCCGAGACCTAGAGTTGTGGAGCCGGTCAGCCGTCATACTACACACGCACTAATATTAGTGTAAGTAGTTACCGGTTTCGTTCATGTCGTAGGGAACGAATGACTTTTCAGACAAAGTCTGCTAGAGAAGAAATTTTGAAAACATTTTGCCTAGCTCTACTATAAACAAACATACCATAAACAAACAATTGAATAAATTATTATTGAAAGGGCGTAAGTCCAAAATTATGGGGTTTGAGTTAGCTATGTATTATTGTAGCGGAGAAATAGACGCATCGTTTTGCTTTGAAAGGGCAGAAGTGTATCTCCATGTTTTAACATTGGAATATTTCATTTAGTTTTGAAAGGGCGTAAGTCCACGACATTTAAAATTCATTTCCCGCCGACACGTTGTGATTTTTAAATTTCTGTTTTCAACGTAATAAAGCTATATTCCATACCTTTACTGGAAACAAAAGTAAATTTGAGCCTAAAATAATAAGGTGAATTATAAAGAACATTTACTTGATTATCTCAGAACTATGTTTTTGGACTTATGCCCTTTCAATAATAAGTGATTCAATTCCTTCCGAAACGCAAATACTTGAGTTAAGTGTAATAGTTGTAAGAATGGAAACGTCTTAAGAATAATTAATACCGAGTCTCTATGTAAAGCTCGAGTAGCATTCAGGTGTAACTAAGCACCCTTTCATGGGCTCAGTGCTAAAAATATCTTCTCATCCCCCGTTTACCACCCACTGTGGTAGGGCAACGACAACGTTATTGATTCAAACCCTCTCCAGGTATTAAACGTGGTACACGTAATATTCAATTGACAGTGTATGCTTGCCCCCGAGTGTTAGTAAATGGGAGGGAGGAAGGGACTCAATCTCCACCGCTTAGTTAGGAGCCCCTTTTCAATTTGAACCAATCACAATTTCATTGGAAAAGCGAAAAACAATCATCGGTTAGGAAGTTTTCCACAACAAACCAATCGCTCAGGGCCTCACACAATTACGTGGAATTCACGCAACTGTGTTCTATGGAAAGGACTAGGAGTGCGGGGACATACACAGGATCTTTCACCTACAGCGCAAGTTTATTTTGCACTTTCCTAACACGTCTTGGATTCACTTAAAAAAAGCACTCGACAAATGGATACAAAATACATGCCAACCACCTTGATGACCAACTTGATTTTACCGACAGTGTTGGCTCGAGCGTTAAGCGTGCACCTCTTATTCGGAAGATCGAGATCGGCAATCATGACTGAAGTTTAATTTTCCGAGGTTTTCCTCAGTCAATACGAATGCAAGGGATTGTCCTCTTAAATAGCACTTGAACATCCTCACAACAATTGGCCGGTCCGCAACTTTTCTAGACAGAAAGTGCACTGAACGAAAATTTATAGCTTGTAGTGATATGCAGCGTGCAGTTTTTCACGGCTCACCCGCGTACCCTGCATAAATTAACATGTGCTGTAATTTTTCGTACAGTGCACTTTCTATCTAGAAAGTTAATTTATTTCTTACAGCCATATGCATTTTTTGCAAGAGTTATTGTCTAATTCCAATCTGTATTTTTTTTGTCAATAATTGAAGTTGAGAAAAATTTTTACTTTGATATTTGTTTCATGTATAATGTGTACAGGTACATCGAAAAACAAGTTAATGTCTGTGTCTAAAAATACAAAATAATCGCTATAGAAGGAATGATTGGATGAGCGTAGCGAGCGAAGCGAAAATTCCATTTCACTACACTAAAGAAAAAAATCCGGAATGTTTTTTTTCTTTCTTTTTTCTTTTTGTATTTTTGTCAGTCTGTTAACACGATTCCGGCTAACCCGATACTCCAATTGCGATGACATTTTCTAGAGGCCTTCGAAATCTTTGAACTTTCAACTGCCACGTTTTTGAGCGCAATCAAAAAATTATTTCTCATGAAAATCGCAATTTTTCGATTTTTTTCGATTTTTATAAAATTTCTTCTATTTACAACATCTACATGCTTTATTTGATCGTAATGATTTTTTCACAGAACCTTAATTTTATGAATTAATATATTCATGTGAAATTTGAGCGCAATCAAAAAATTTTTCTTGTGAAAATTGCAATTTTAAGATTTTTTCTATTTTTAAAACATTTCTTCGACTTATAACACCTATATGCATTATCCGATTGTAATGATTATTTCACAGAACCTTTATTTTATGAATTCATATATTGGGGTGAAATTTGAGCTTAACAAAAAAATAATTCCTTGTGAAAATCGCAATTTTACGTTTTTTTTCATTAAAAAAATAAAAAAACTTCGACTTATAACACCTACTTGCTTTATCCGATTGTAATGATTTTTTTTACAGAACCTTAATTTTACGAATTAATATATTGGTGTGATATTTGAGCGCAATCGAAAAATAATTTCTCATGAAAATCGCAATTTATCGCTTTTTTTCGTTTAAAAAATTACGCTTATCCAACAACGCGCCTGAAAAAGTGTTTGCGAAGCTTCCTAGTATATAAAAATCAGAGCGTGATAACATATTAGAGTCGTTCAGCAGGCGACAACTTGTGAAATGAGATCTATCCCCACACATTTCGCCATGTTGCGCGTGACGTCGGGAGGCGGGTAAAATTCTAGTCGCCAATTCCCACGGGAAAAAATATTGTGTTTTTATTTTATTCTATATATAAGTGGTTTTTGGATGAGCGTAGCGAGCGAAGCGGCGAAGATTTCACTACACTGGAGGGAAAAAAAACGGAATGTTTTTTGTTTTCTTTTTTTTGTCCGTCTGTTATCACGATTCTGGCTAACCCGATACTCCAATTGCAATGACATGTTCTAGAGGCCTTCGAAATCTCTGAACTTAGCACTGCAACGTTTTTGAGCGCAATCGAAAAATTATTTCTTATGAAAATCGCAATTTTACGATAATTTTCGATTTAAAAAAAATTCTTCGATTTATAACATCAACATGCATTATCCGATTGTAATGATTTTTTCACTGAACCTTAATTTTATAATTAATATATTGGGGTGAAATTTGAGCGCAATCGAAAAATAATTTCTCGTGAAAATCGCAATTTAACGTTTTTTTTTTTTAAAGAAAAAATCTTCGACTTATAACATCAACTTGCTTTATCCGATTGTAATGAGTTTTTTACAGAACCTTAATTTTATGAATTTATATATTGGTGTGAAATTTTAGCGCAATCGAAAAATAATTTCTCATGAAAATCGCAATTTATCGCTTTTTTTCGTTTAAAAAAATATACGCTCATCCAACAACGCGCCTGAAAAAGTGTTTGCGAAGCTTCCTAGTATATAAAAATCAGAGCGTGATAACGTATTAGAGTCGTTCAGCAGTCGACAACTTGCGAAATGAGATATATCCCAACACATTTCGCCATGTTGCGCGTGACGTCGGGAGGCGGGTAAAATTCTATTTGAGATTTCATTTCACTACACTGGAGGAAAAAAACGGAATGTTTTTTTTTATATTTTTTTCTTTTGGTACTTTTGTCTGTCTGTTAACACGATTCCGGCTAAACCGATACTCCAATTGCGATGAAATTTTCTGGAGGCCTTCGAATCTCTGAACTTGGAACTGCCACTTTTTTGAGCGCAATGAAAAATTATTTCTCATTTTGAAAAACTTTCTTCGACTTATAACACCTGCATGCTTTTCCGATTGTAACGACTTTTTCACAGAACCTTAATGTTATGAATTAATATGTTGGTGTGAAATGTGAGCGCAATAGAAAAATAATTAATCATAAAACGCAATTTACGCTATTCTTTTTTTACAATTCTTCGACTTATAACACCTACATGTTTTATCCGATTGTAATGATTTTTTTTCAGAACCTTAATTTTATGAATTTATCTATTGGTGCGAAATTTGAGCGCAATCGAAAAATACTTTTCATGTAAATAGCAATTTTACGCTTTAGTCGTTTAAAAAAAAAATTACGCTCATCCAACAACGCGCCAGAAAAAGCGTTTGCGAAGCTTCCTAGTTTAAAGCGAACAATGGCCATCCAGATACCGTTTTTTTATTAGCGTGGGGTCCGCGGATGACACCAGAATCATAAGAGTTAATTGGATAAGCGTAGCGAAGATTTCATTCTATAAAAACACTGAAGAAACAAATCCGGAACGTTATGTTTTTTTTGTATTTTTGTCTGTCTGTTAACACGATTCCGGCTAGATCGATACCCTAATTGCGATTAAATTTTCTGGAGGCCTTCGAAATCTCTGAACTTAGAACTGCCACGTTTTTGAGCGCAATCGAAAAATTATTTCTCCTGAAAATCGCAATTTTACGATTTATTTCGATTTTTTGAAAAGGTCTTCGACTTATAACACCTTGATGAGCTTTTTCGATTGTAATAATTTTTCCACAGAACCTTAATTTTATGAATTATATATTCGTTTGAAATTTGAGCGCAATCGAAAAATTATTTCTCATGAAAATCGCAATTTTACGAGTTTTTCGATTATTTTAAACTTTCTTCGACTTATAACACCTTCATGCTTTATCCGATTGTAATGATTTTTTTCATAGAACCATATTGTATGAATTAATATTCGTATAAAATTTGAGCGCATTTGAAAACTAATTTTTCATGAAAATCTTAATTTTACATTTTTTTAAACATTTTTTTCGACTTATACACCTACAGTGTTTATCCGATTGTAACGATTTTTTTTATAGTTCCTTAATTTTATTAATTGGTGTTAAATTTGAGTGCAATCGAAAAATAATTTCTCATGAAATTTGCAATTTTACGCTTTTTTCGTTTAAAAAAAATTACGTTCATCCAACAACGCGCCTGAAAAAGCTTTTTGCGAGCTTCCTAGTATACACAGAAACGCAACGGATTTTCGCGGATAATTTCCCTTACTAAAATTTTGATTACTTATCGAAAACCCAAAAAGATAAATTCCTGTAAACCAAAATAACCAATTGATAACCTTTTGAAAATAATAATAATAATAATAATAATAATAATAATAATAATAATAATAAAATAATAATAATAAAAAATAATAATAATAAAAAATAACAATAATAATAAAAATAATAATAGTAATAATAGTAATAAAAATTTTTTTTTTTTTTTTTTTTTTCATATGGCTTCCTTTTTTATAAGCCGGTCTTACAATTGAAACTTTTAACAATCAGGTATTTCTCCCTTTTCTAGAGACAGGTTTATTATTTTGGCATTTAAGGGACTAATCCTAAGCCGTGTATTGCAAGTTCGATCCCCCAAATTTCCCATCAATTCCAGGTTTTTTTAGTAACGCTTAATAAAAATATATAATAATAATAATAATAATAATAATAATAATAATAATAATAATAATATAATAAAATAATAATAATAAAATAATAATATAATAATAATAATAATAAAATAAAAATAATAATAATAAAATAATAATAATTTTTTTTTTTTTTTTTATTGTAGAATACATTTCCTTTCTTTTAAAACCTTTAAACAATATCTCATACATTCGACCTTCCACAAACTGCGCATGCAGCTTGTCTGTGGAACTATGTTTATTAAGATAAGGTTTTATTCCACTTCTGAACACTTAACCTAATATAATTGAAATTTGATTAATTGAAATTACCGACATGTGAGTCTAAACAATGTGATAATTTATATAATAAATAAATAAAATAATAATAATAAATGAAAAAAAATAAAATAAATAAATAAGAATAATAATAATAATAATAATAATAATAATTATAATAATAATAATAATAATAATAATAATAAATAATAATAATAATAATAATAAAATAATAATAATATTTTTTTTTTTTTTATATATAAAAATATTACTTTCATTTTTTACAAAAAACAATTTGACATCTTTGTCCACAAAGCCACATAGCGGCTTGTCTGTGGAATATGAAACATATTATATTGTACATGGACCCAACAGACTTAATTAAATTTTGATTTTATTACATTAAGAATGTTCATAGGCTAAATTAAAACTGAAATAAATAATTATACAACAACGAGAATTCGACTTTCAATACTGAAATATACTAATTGAATTTGATATGACGGCGAGAACATTCTTACATGATAAAGATCGCGACTGTATAACAAAGAAATATTTTTTTAAATTAATCAAATTAAAATGATTTATAAGTTAAACCAATGGGCCCTATCAATGGAACAAAGTAAGTAATTTTAAGTTTATTTTTAACCTCACTATACGATTGAAAATCTTTCATATCCTCTGGTAATTGATTAAACGTATGCGGAAAGGAATACTTAAGAGTTCTCTGCCGTACTTATTGACGAAATTCTGGAATATCAAATTTTAGTTTTTAACAAAAATTTCTTGTATTTAATATTGATGCTCATTGCGTGAATTTTTGGTAGATGTCACTAAAATAATATTTAACCAAAAGGCGAAATCGATACAGTAAAGAAACAGGCAATAAAAAGCAATATGTGTACAAGTCATGTGTATGGAAAACGATTGAGTTTTTACTTTCAGGGATTATGATTTTTAACATTTATTTTGGGCAACACTTGAATGGGTTTTAAGTGAATGTTACTCGCTTTTGCCCCATGCTAATAGACCATAAGAAATTATTGATTCTGCCAAGGAGATATAAACAGTTCCAAGGTAGTATAAGGCAAATATATTTTAATTATATAATGGAAATGCGCAACTTCTAAGCTTTTTGCAAACGAATCAATGTGAGTTTTCCCAAACTAAAATATTACTACTATAACCCTAGATACACGTGGGGTATCAACACACTCGTTTCTCCTCAACACTTTTCACATATCACCAAAACTATTACTAGTATGCAAAACACTCATTGGAATGACTTATTATGTGAATGCTATCCGAACGTGAATCTTTAAAAAAGGCGAGCAAATGTGTACAACTTTAGTTTTAATTGAATTCGGGGTTAATTCACAATCGTGAGCATAACACGCCAAGCTCCTGAAATTTTGCGTTATAATAATAATAATAATAATAATAATAATAATAAAAAATTTTTTTTTTATTTTTTTAATTAATTCATTAAATTACATTATGTGTACATTTTTTATATGCTTCGGTCCACAAAGCCTTAAAATAAGGCTTGTCTGTGGTTTAAACCACGACAATGTGTACATTTTCATACAACTACGGTGTTGTGCGAAGTTATTACAACATAACAAAGAAAAATAAGAACAAACTCAGGGGAACACCGTCCTGTATAACAAAACTAAAAAAAAACAAACTTGAATATTGAATATAAAATATTATACTTAAGGTAACACAAAAAAAAACACAGTATTAGATGAATAAATTTACATACTTGCACCAAGTATCAAATATTTAAAAAGACTCCCTCCAAAAACAAACAAAAAACAAACAGTTTTGTCATTCGTAATCAAATCTTAAAGCAAAACAAACAGGATACATTATGAAAATAGTAAATTGAACAACTGCAATAAAAAAATAAAATTAAAAGCAAATTGGGTATTGAGATGAATGATTAGGTGTTTGTAGACTGCACATAAAAAATCGAGCAAATAAAACTTTAATTCAGATTTAATGGCTAAAGATCTTTTCTAAAATTAACGCAGATGACCAGGTAGGCTGTTGAAAATAGCAGGTGTCAAATAAAAAAGTTTCGTTTTCCATATTTTTTAGAATTTAGGCAAAAAGTAATTCCCTTGATTTCGACCGCGAATCCCGTATTTTCGTTTCTTCATATTGTCTATGAAATAAATTTTAAAATTAAATCTTTAAAACTTAAATAGGTATGAAAACAGGCAGACATTGAAAAGGAATTTCATTTGATGCTGTTATATCTTGGATTCTTTTTAAAAAGCATGGTGTCAAAAGTTCAATCTTGTGTTTTGAAGTGGTTTAAATTTACGTGGCTTAAAGATGCAAAGCCCCAGGCCAAGAGGCCAAAAGATATTGATTCGCGATCGCAGTGTAAACTGACCTTAAAGTTTAAAAGGAAGTACCAACTTTATTTGATATTGAATGCACAGGTCTTTAACGCTTTCATAAGGAGATAATATGCGGCCTTTCCCCGACAGAATCTATCAATTAATACCTAAAAAGACATGGCGTCAACAGACTCAATTTCAACACTACAAAAGTACACAGTTTTTCCTTTACGATATCATGCAAACACTCATAAGAATGGAAAATTATTTTAAGAGGTTGATGCCCGTTCTGTTCAGGTGAGCACATATAGAACTTGGTTTTGTCAGCATTAATAACGAGATCATAATCGTGCGTCCACATTAATAATTGAGTGAAATCCCGCTCAAAATAGATTCGGCATTTTTAAGTTCTTATGAGGCAAATAACAAAACAGTATCGTCAGCATACATGAACACAGTACGTGTTTTCACATTTAGTCTATTGTTAACATTTAAAACAGGTACAAAATTGGCCCCAAGATAGAGCCTTGCGGTAAATCCAGCGAACTCCCCTATATTCACTGAACATTCTCCTATTTTACTGTGAGTTTCCGATCTGTTAAAAAACTATGAACCTTTTAAGGTTTGGCCTCTAATACCAACATTTTCAAGCTATCCACTAAGTACTGTGGTTTTAATGTATCGAATGCTTTCGAAAATCTACAAATAGGCAAACTACATGCATGTTATCGTTTAATTTAGTGGGTTTAAAGAAGTCTGAGAATTTTACAAGCAAGTTTACTGTGCATTTACCTTTTTGGAAACCATTTGCAATTTATCAATGTATTAAATTTTTCCAATGGCAGACAATTGGGCGGCTACACAGCCTCCAAGATTTTCTCTATAACAAAAGAGTGCTATTGGTCTTAATGGAATATGACAATGATTCACCCTTCTTATAGTAGGACCGATACTGATATCTTTAAGTTTGGGGGACGGTTTTCCTGACTCATCCCATAAATTTAAATAGTTTTGGCTAAACTGGCTAATCTCATATTTCAAAAATTTTAAATCCTGAACTCCTGATACCGTCCCCCCTGGCTGTTTATTATCATCCATTTCTCTATAATTGATTGTATTCGTGGTTTCACTTCGGGGGCATAAAAAAGGATTGGCATTCCAAAGTTTTTTTTAACTAACGGCTAGTACGAAATGCCACACTTGGGTTTTTTGAATCTCCTTCACTTCTTTTCACAAATGATTCCGCAAAAATATCAAGTATCAACTTGTCACTGTTTTGTTTCCTAAATGGTTATGAATTTCTTCATCTACAGAAGTTTTTTTTTTACCCAAATTCCTTAATGTTTGCCAAGTTTTTTTTCAGATTATTTCTCGAATTATTATTTGGTCTTTATTTGAATTTAATTTACAACCTATCTGTTTAGTTCCCCTGTTTTCGCGCAGAATTTGTATCAATCTTATACATTGAATTTGATAGCGGCGTGCTTACAATTTTTCCACTTCCTAAATAGAGTATCCCTCTCTTTAATGCTCACTAATAGACAGGTTTCCCAACCCTTTTTTATCTTCTTTTTGCGCCCGGCGGCACAGCTAAAGCACTCTTATAACAACTTTTAAAAGTTTTTTACAACTGCTTCATAAAGATCATTACAATCATCTAATTCCATTAAGCTATAATAATAATATAATAATATAATAATAAATAATAATAATTCAAATTTAATTCATTCAATTTATTTGATTAAACACACACAATACATTTAAAATTCAAAACAACAAGTTGCCTCTAGCAGACTGCTCGTGTGAAGGACTGCTTCACATATACATTTTAATTGTGCCAGCCGCCACGGTAAATATTATACATTTCCCTTTAAAATCACAAAATTTAACCAATTAACTAAATTAATAAAATACAATGTATAATTTTTTTTAAAAATTCATGATAATTGGATAGCGAAGCGAAGACTTCAATTTCACTGACCCCAAAAAATTAGCTCGGGGGTTTTTTTTGTTGTTTTTTTTTTTTTTTTTTTGTCTGTTTGTTACCCCTCTACGGCCAAATTGGCATATCCGATCTTGATGAAATTTGACAGGACCTTCGAAATCTCTGAACTTAGGGGTTTGTATTTTTTTGGGTAAAATCGAAGAAATATTCTCATGAATATCGTACTTTTACGATTTTTTTTCGATTTTAGTGCGATATTTTCGTGACATTTGGGCCAATTCTGACCAAACGGGTGGGGCTACAACGTTCATATTATACATGGACATTAAGGTTATGGTAATGTAGTACCCTTTGAAAGAAAAAGTTAAAAAAGTTAGCCAGAATCCATAGAAATAAAGCTTTTAATATAAGATTTTTAATTTTTTGTGCGATTTTTTTTCGTGCCATTTGGGCCAATTCTGCCCAAAAACGGGTGGGGCTACAACGTTCATATTATACATGGACATTAAGGTTATAGTGATGTAGTACCTTTTGAAAAAAAAGTTGAAAAAGCTAGCCAGAATCCATAGAAATAAAGCTTTTAATATAAGTTTTTCGGTAAATAATACCATTGACAGGTAACAAAAGAAACTTGAAAACAATCACCTTCAATGGTAGGCAGCAAAAACAAAGCACTTGAAAAAATAAAGATATCTCACGCAAACAAAAATTTTAAAAAGCTCATCCATCAACGCGGCGGGACTTGAGCGTTTTCCTAGTAAGTTTAAATGTAACCAATTCAATAAAACATTTCAATAAAACAACGAACAAGTAGGCCAAACATACATAATCTTAATATTAAAGGTAAAGCAATTTTAAAATGGGAAATAATTCACCTCTTTTTTACTGCATTTTCTGCAAGTTTTTTAAAATGAACATATTTCATACATGGTTTAATAATAATAATAATAATAATAATAATAATAATAATAATAATAATAATAATAATAAAAAATAATAAGAATAATAAGAATAATAAAAATAATAATAATAATAATAAAAAAGTTTTTATTTTAATCTTGGCGAACTTAAGGCCATGAGGCCTTTTGTTCTGCTGAACCAAGCACAATACAAATTACAATTATAACCCCAAGTAAAAAATAACCACACTAGTGAACAATACAAAGATATAAAAATGATAAAAAACATAACACTAGTACAAGTTTAAAAAAGCAGGTTAATCCCATGGTACAATGATATCTCTGTTGGCTAGGTATGACACTGCGCATCTCCGCCCCAAGTGTGACGTCACCTAGATCGCAGCGGCCGTGCATAAGACGCACGTGTTCATTGCTTCGCTATGTATTTTCCAATCTATTTGGTGGGACCGGTCTGGGTTTTCTGTATACAACACATTGTTTATTAATACTGTGCTAGTGACAGCTTACGACATTTTCTCCATTAGTAATAAGCTGGCATGGTTTTCATAAAAGCGATATCTCAACTTGCATTCGTTAACTTCAAATCAAAACAGATTCATGAGCCCCATCCATCTCTATCCGATCTCTAGAGCAGTGTGTATTCTTCCTTCTGACTGTAAAGACTAAAAGAACTTTATGGAACAGTGATTTGGTCTAGATGTCTAGATATTATCTCATTTGTGAATTTAAAAACAGTTCGCTCGATTTTGTGTCAAACATATCCCCCCGAAGTGAATTTTTTGTTGTTAGTGGGTTTATGGACATATGTACGGTTAAATGTTGACTTTCCCCGAGTGTCAGTGTACGTAAACGAATCGATATTGGCCTACTTTTCGTTTTGCGTTTTCCAAATGCTAATTTTAATAGACTAGGAAAACGTTTAAAGTCCCGCCGCGTTGATGGATGAGCTTTTTTTTTTAAAGTTTTTATTTGTCTGCGTGGGATATCTTTATTTTTGCGAGTGCTTTGTTGCTTTGTTTTGCTGCCCACGCATTGTAGGGTGATTGTTGTCAAGTTTCTATTGTTACTTGTCAATTTGTTATTATTTACCGTTAAAAAAATTATATTAAAAGCTTTATTTCTATGGATTCTGGGTAATTTTGTCGAAATTTTTCTTTCAAAAAGGGTACTTTATCACCATAACCTTAATGTTCCATGTATAATATGAACGTTGAAGCCCACCCGTTTTTGTTTTAGAATTGGCCCAAATGGCACGAAAATATCGCCAAAAAAAACAAAAAAAAATTATATTAAAAGCTTTTTTTCTATGAATTCCGGCTAACTTTTCAACTTTTTGTTTCAAAAGGTACTACATCACCATAACCTTAATGTCCATGTATAATATGAACGTTGAAGCCCCACCCGTTTGTCAGAATCGCCCAAATGTCACGAAAATATCGCACTAAAAATCGAAAAAAAAATCGAAAAGTACATATTCATGAAAAAAATATTTCTCGATTTACCCAAAAACAATACACCTCTAAGTTCAGAGATTCGAAGGTCCCTCAATTTTCATCAAGATCGATATGCCGTTTGCCTGGTAAGAGTTTAACAAAACAGACGAAAAACAAAACAAAAAAACAAAAAAAAAAAAACAAAAAAAAAACCCGAGCTAAATTTTTTGGGGGTCAGTGAAATTGAAAGTCTTCGCTTCGCTCATCCCAAATATAAAAAAGTTTAAAAAAGTAAAAGAAGATATAAAACCCTCGACGATTCCTTTTTCGTCGTCAAATGAGATTTTTTATTCAATCAAAAGTCCTTAGGCCTACATGACCCGAGAAATATCAAAATATTTTCACTCAGGCGAATGTGGCATCGTGAATCAGATTAAAACAACAGACTGAAAAATCGTGCACCTAAAGAACATGCCGACGGAAACACACATTCGTGAGTGCGGAAAATGTTTTATTTAACGAGTGAGCGTAGCGAACGTAGTGATTTCCATTCGACTTAAAACGGGCCCCAATTGTTTTTCTGCGTGCGTGCGTGTGTGTGTGTGGTGTGTGTACGTTGAAAATCAGCCGAATCGCCCGAACAGATTGCGCTGAAATTTAAACAGACATCGTACGATTATGAGAACTGCTAACAAAACAGCAAGATTCATTGCGATTTAAACCTACAAGAAATGATCTGAAAAAAACTTCCAATGTTTAGAAATATTTTAACGACAATGTTTGATTTTGAAAATATATTTTTTGTTTGTGTTTCGCCCGGGGGCCCTGTAATGCCGTGCCCATGCAGGGCTGTCGAATGTTGGACGTCAAGGCCCCAAATTCCGCTCGTAGATTGAGTAAACCTTGCAAATTTTCACGTATTCGTACTGGCTATGTTTTCCCATAGTAGGCCCTATGCCACAGATGAGGACTACACTGCGTTAATGCATTTCAAAAAATGTTTTAGTTATTTTTTAAATACAAATCTAGAAATTACAAAATCTTTCCCGACCGGGGATTGAACCCACGTCCCCCACATTCGGCTAAAGGGCGTTTTAGCCAACTAGACAGGGAAACCCCCAAAGTCGTATTTAGACGAGTGAGCGAGTCAGTGGTGATACCCGCCCCGGGGAACATTGCTTTTAATTTTGAAAATTTATATTCGATAAAAATAATGGGGTATGGGGGAAAAATCACTGTCCCGGAGGTTCTGGTTGGCAGTCTTAAACTAATACCCCGTGTGACTGCCGGGGCTTGGGTTAAAAGTTGTTTCCGGGGGTTGTTAAAAATTTTGGGCCATAGTTTAGGCCCAAAAAGCTCCACTGAGCCTATGATAGGCTATAGGGGGGCCCAAGGTAAAGGGGGAAAAAAAGAAATGTTACCCGGGGGCCAAAAACTGGCTCACTCACTCGTCCCCCCAACGCTTTGGCGTTTCCCTAGTTTAATTAGATAAGCGAAGCGAAACTTCATTTCCCCGCCCCCAAAAAGCTTAGTCGGGGGTATTTTTGTTGTTTTTTTTTTTCCCCCTCTGTTTGTTGCTCTTACGGGGGAAACCCGGGATATCCATCTTGATGAAAATTGACAGGCCTTCGAAATTTTTTGAACTTTGACTTGCTCGTTTTTTGGTCAATCGAAGAAAAATTTTTCATGAATATCTTTTTTACGATTTTTCGTTTTTAGTGCGATATTTTCGTGAATTTTGGGGCCCATTCTGACCAAAGGGAGGGCTACAACGTTTTTATTTCACATGGACATTAGGTATGGTGATGATTGCTTTCTGAAAGAAAAGTTGAAAAATTAGCCAGAATCTATAGAATAAGTTTTAATATAAGTTTTGATTTTTTGTGCGAATATTTTGCCAATTTGGGCATTTGCCAAAAAAGGTTGGGGCTATAACGTTCATATTATATTGTCGACATAAAGGTTATGGATCAGTACCTTTTGAAAAAAGTTGAAAAGTTACCATACCATAGAAATAAAGCTTTAAAAGTTAAGTTTTTACGGCAAATATACAATGACAGGTAGGCCATACATAGAACCTACAAAAAAAATCATCTACAATGCGTAGGAAGCAAAACAAAGCACTTGCAAAAGTAAAGATATCCCACGCAAACTAGAACTCATCCATCAACGCGGCGGGACTTTAGCGTTTTCCTAGTTATTATATTGAAGTAGTAAGCGTATTTATTAGTAATGCTTTAGCGGATGGCGATGTTAAGTTTATTTACAAATTGATTACAATCAACTATCAAGGAGATTGCACGAGATTTTATAAGGTTTTATTCCCGTGTCTTAATTACATTAGTGGAGAATGGGGGGGGGGGGGGGGGGGGGGGGGTTACGGCGGAGTTTTTCTCTCAAAAATAAATATACGACCACTCCGTTATACCGAAAAAGAAAACACAGTGTATATTGACACCGTGCGTTATACATACTAGTGCTTCGTAGCGCGGATTCTAACATAAAATTCGTGAAGCTGCCCACAGCTGGCGTAAAAGCTGTATTTTGCTCATAGTTAATGTCAAAACTAGAGTGTTTTTTTTGCCCCCCATAGGGACGTGAAAGCCCGTTTGTCAGTAAAAAAAAAAATTTTTTTTCACAAATAAAAATACTTTTGAAAAAAATTGCCGAAAATCGCATTTTGAAAGGGCCCCGACTATAAAAGTAAGCTTCGCCGGCCTGGGCCCAGGCTATAGGCCTACCTGGGACGGGGGCCTCAGTTAAAGGGGGAAAACTGTCATACTCATCCCCATGTCCTACGATTGTGTACCGAGTTTTAGTGTTAGATGTAAAATAATTTTGAAATGAGTGAAACCCTAGAGTGGGTTACAAATTTTGATTGTTTTTTTTCAGGGCTGGACAAGGCCTTGGCTCTTTCAGACTAAAGCAAAAAAACCCTAGGGCAAAGCCTAGCCCCCCCGGGGTAGCGGGGCTTGGCCTGGGCCCCCAAATTCAGGGTTTTTTGTGAATAAATTGTGTAGGATTATTGTTTCCAAGGTTTATAATAAATAATAATAAATAAATTTTATTTAGAGTCTACCCACTCAGTTATATAACTGATTTTCAGTGGGGGACTTTAAATCAAAGCGACCAAGCCAACCCTGCACAAGGTGCCCAGCATCTAATCAAGCGGATAAGAGGGCAATACAAGAACAATTAGGGGTTTTGTGGTAGAGGTCTGAATTTTGGACTGTATACTCAGAACAATATTCTAAGAAAATTGCCTCGAGGTGCCATGACAAAATTCGTCCGGTTAAGGGGGTGAAAGGGGTTGAAATAATGGCATTTTTAAAAAATTCGAAAATTCAAATATCAAACTAAATTTAATCCTAATATTACAAAATTAATACATATTGTAGATAAAAGTCCAAAATTCATTTAAAAAAATACATATTACCATATATGTATATCTAAGCAGATTTTACACCCTTTGACTTTTATTAACAAATTTTCGCACTGTGCTGGGAGGATTGGCCTACCAGACGTGGGTTTTGTGATAGGGCCGTGAATTTTCCCTAAAATACTCAGAAGAATGTTCTCTAAAAAATGGCTCGAGGTGCCCTCAAAAAAGTTGCTTGCTTATAGGAGAAAGAGGGGGTGTACTAAAAGGGGTTGATAAACTAAAATAAATAAATCTTTATTCAAATATAAAATTAAGGACGCCAAATTAACATTTATTGTAGATTAAGATCTAAAGTTTAATTAAAAAAAAAAAAAAATTCACCATATATGTAAATCTGATCAGATAATGCGCCCTGACCACTTTTCATAAATTTACTCAATATTTACGAAAGTGTATCGTGTGACCACTTGTTTTGTCCCAAATTATTCCAATAATACGATTTAGGACGAAAGAACATTTTGCAATGCCTTGGGTACATTTTCACACAATGGACTTTGACCCATTTACAAATTTACTCCAAAATAACGAAAGTGTATAGTGTGACCACTCGTTTAATCCCAAATTATGTCAATAATACGAATTAGGACGATTTTTTTAACACCTTGGGCACATTTTTTTGGGGCTACAATCACATTTTCGAATACAAATGTTTACAACATTTAAGTTTTATTTTATTAAATCGTACAACGCGCACAAGGCAACATACTCGTAAATAATTTGTCAAATTTAGGGCTGCTCTATAATATAGCCTGGCAATACCCGTTACCCGTTATCGTTACAGTTAACAGGCAATGTTAAATAATAACCACTATTCCCGTTACCATTGCAGGGCCTCGTTCCCGGGCTATTGTGAATAGTCCTTGTGTAAATAACTCAATAAAAATCTTAATGAAAATTAAATTCGGAAAGTGTTATGGAACAAATCTACGACTTCCCGTGCACTAATAAAATAAATATACTATACCTATTTGTATAACATCAATAACTGTGCTTTTAAAGAAGATATTTTGACAAGTTTATATAACTAATTACCAATTCACTGAACTTTTATTCAAAACATACTTATAACAAGAAAACAGTATTAAGACCATATAAAATGGAGGATCGATTGACCAAAAACGACTCATCCATCAACGTGGCTATATTATTATAGCGTTAGCAAAGCGGCCAGTATTCACAGTACATGATTCACACATCATGAATGTACTATTTTGATCCAATAGGTGTGTTGACACTCGACTACAAAACCACCAAATTGTTAGGTTACTCTAAATAGGCTATTTGACGCTTATTGTTAGAAAATGGATCAGAGTCCATTGCGTGAAAATATGCCCAAGGTGTTACAAACAAAAATCGTCTTAATTCGTAGTATTGACATAATTTTGGATTAAACGAGTGGTCACACGATACACTTTCGTTATTTTTGAGTAAATTTGTAAAAAAGGGGTCAAAGTCCATTACTTAAAACTGTGCCCAAGGCGTTAAAAACTTATTTTCGTCCTAATTCGTATTATTGGCAGAATTTGGGACAAAACGAGTGGTCACACTTTACACTTTCGTTAATCTTGAGTAAATGTGTGAAAATAAGTCAAAGTCCATTGTGTGAAAATGTACCCAAGGCATTGCAAAATGTTCTTTTCGTCCTAATTTGTAATATTGGAATAATTTGGGACAAAACAAGTGGTAACACGATACACTTTCGTTAATATTGAGTAAATTTATGAAAAGTGGTCAGGGCGCATAATCTGATCAGATATACATATATGGTGAAATTTTATTTTTTAAATTAAACTTTAGATCTTAATCTACAATAAATGTTAATTTGGCGTCCTTATATTATATTTGAATACAGATTTATTTATTTTAGTGTTATCAACCCCTTTAGTACACCCCTTTTTCTCCTATAAGCAAGCAACTTTTTTGAGGGCACCTCGAGCCATTTTTTAGAGAACATTCTTCTGAGTAGTTTAGGAAATTCACGGCCCTATCAAAAAAACCCACTCTGGTAGGCCAATCCTCCCAGCACGTGAGAAAATTTGTTAAAAAGTAAAAGGGGTGAAAAAATATGGTTAGATATAATATATGGAAATATGTTTTTTTTTAAATGAATTTTTGGACTTTTATCTAAAATATGTATTAATTTGTAATCTCAGGATAAAATTTATTTGATTTTTGAATTTTCGAATTTAAAAAAATGCCATTTTTTAAACCCTTCCCCCCTTAAACCCGGACAAATTTTTTGTCGGGCCTCGAGGCAATTTTTAGAATTTGTTCTGAGTATACATCAAAATTTCAGACCTCTAACAAAACCCTAATTGTTTCCCTTACCCCGCCTAGCATAAATTTGTGGCCCCTAGCAGATGTGGGCCTACCCCCTAGAGGAAAAAAAAATTTTGAAATTTTCATTTTTAGGGCAAAAAAACCGTATAACAACTGAAATTTAACCAAGTGTCCCCAACCCCCTTATTAAACTATGTGTAAAATTACCCAAAACACTTAGCGAAAAGGGGTTTTAAAAAAGGGAAAAAGGGGTAATTTTTAAAAAAAAGGGAAATTTTTTGTAACATCTTTAAAATAGCTGGAAGCGATCTTTGGGACAAAAATGACATCCCTTGTTTTTAACACTATTTTTAAATATCCAAAAACGAAATAAAAGGCAAAGCCAAACAATTTTAAATTTTTATATGTCTGTTTTAACAAAATGCCCCCGAATGCATTTTTAAACCGTTTTGAAAATTTTTCAATTCATTCTTCAGGAAATATTAGAATTTTTAAAAAAACTTATCCAGCAATGAGTCATCTATGGTCTGCTTCGATAAAAAAATTGACCCCTGAAAAAAGTACATTAAAAACATTATTGTAGGCTCAAAGCCGCGTATGCTTTTTGCCATTTTTCCCGCCAAAAATAAAAACATGCAAAATTTTTAATTTGAAAATTATATACAACGCCAACTATAAATATTTTAAAAAACTAATTATATAACCATTTTACATCGGGCATTAGAAAGAATGTCATAGAACCTTTTCAAAATAAAAGGGAACCTAACAATAAATCAAAAAATATGCACTGTGGGCCTACTGTTCTAACATAGAAAATCGTTTTACTGACAACAAAAAATTAATCACTCTCTCAAAATTCTTTTAATTTTTTAAAGAGCCTTATTTAAAAGGTTAAATGGGCTTTAAGGGGCAATTTAAATTATTTTTGGAGGATAACAATATTGAAATTTTCACTTTTAGGTGTAAAAACCCGTAAACACGCTGATTTAAAACCCAAAAACCTTTTCATTAGGCCCTCACAAAATGTGGGGGTGAAATGTCCCAAAACACTTTAGGGGAAAAAGAAAAACAAAAAAGGGTAAAACGGCAAAAAGTGAAAAAAATTTTTTATTAAACTTTTCCCCCCCAATTTTTTGCTTTAGAATTTTTTATATAAGTTAAAATAAAAAATTTTCAAAGAAACAAGTAATAAGTATATGAAATTACACTATATATTACTTTTTCTTATAGTATTTTAGAAAATAAATGGGTCAAAAGGGAAAAAAAATAAATAAAAAATTTTCTTTTTCACCCTGTAGTTACACATATGTTAAGTTGTTTTTAAAATTTTTACTACTACATGGCAAACTCCTTTGTTTAAAAAAAAATTAAAACCCCAATTGATTTCGTCGCTTTTTTTTTTAGATTACTAAAGGGGTTATACTGCTGAAAGATCCCTCTTTTCCTTATGTATATGAAACTTTTGTAAAATTAACGAATTTACACATCCTTTTTATTTAATATAAATTAAGACTATAAAAGTACACAGGGTAAAATGTGGGCCTAAGTTAAAGTTTTGGTGTGTGTGTTTTTTTTAAAATGTTGCTTGTGCTAAAATGTTTTACAACCTTTCATTGTATTGTAATTTTTAGCATAACATTGTTAATAAACACTAACAGCACAATATTTTTCTAAACCAAAATAATTCCAAATTTTCAGACATTGTCCGTTGTTCGCTCCTCCCTTTTGGTTAGAATAATATTGCACCAATCCCACAAAAAATGAAGCGACTGTACGATCCCCCCACGTTATGATTGCTCACTTTTCTGGTTTACGATCTTTATCCCAATGCAATAAGCATAAAAATTTGTTGAGGTGTTAGATCGAGCCCCCCACTGAAATATGTGTGGCTACCGATCTTCCCTCGTGTTATCAAGCGTTATCTGCCCCCAAATACTTAAACCAAAATGATGTTGCTAAACCCCTTACCAGGTTATTAAAAAAATTTTACAATACAAAAATAATTTGGTAAGGGTGCAAGAGCTTTACAAAAGGGTTTAAATATCAGTTCAGTCCGGTTAGATATTTCGAACAGGACAGTTCTTTTAGTATTTTATAACTGGTCCAGTTATTGTTTAATTCACAATTTTGGGGAAGTTTTATTGAAGTCTACGAATGGTTGGCCTGTTTTTTAAACTCTTTTTTTTTAATGTAAATATGAAAATATCAAATTAACCCCGGGAAATGGGTGTTATGCGCAATCTATATAATATAAGACTAAAAAATGTATACATTTAACAAAACTCACAAAACCGCCATTTATTAAAAAGGTGACAAGGACGATTTTGAAAACCCCTTTCGGCGAAAGAATATTAAATCAACATTTCACAGTTTACGTGTGGTTTTTTGTGATGGCAAGGAAGGCTTTTTAATTCCCAAAATAAAAAAACGATTTTGACTAAGAAGGTTTTTTTACACTTAAAAAAATCGTTTGGAGTTAGGCAGAGATGTGGTTTAAAATTTCTTAAATACCGAAAATGACATTGACAGTTTCCCATAAAATTTTTCACCAAAAATGTAGAACTTTTATACAGACTCCGAAAAACGGAAAGAGCAAAAAAAACATTTACTGAAAAAGGGCACAGTACAAGTACCAACTGAGTCTAAACGCGCCCTTTCCCCCCCTTAAATAAAAAATCAATTTACGTTAATGTCATCATACTCCCTCGGAAAAAACAACTCACCATCTCACGCTCTAAAACTGTTTATCTATACTTTACACCCCTTATAAACCCCTACTCCCGCCCCCTTTGTTCGTCTGACTCGATACTATCCCCGCTCCACAGTCAAAGTCCTAGGCCTTGCACTAACGAAATCTAGAATGCCCATCCATGTAAACCACGTGCCGCAAAATTTTATCTGGCGCTACTCAATCAGAAAGTCAAACAAATTTTCACCCCACATCCTATTGCTAGTTTTACTTTGCACACTTCATTTCCCCTTATCATAGGCCCTGCTATTTTGGGGGCCCTCCCATGCGAACAAAATATTCATTCCCCAAAAAGAGAGGGGTTTTATCTAGCTGGCCGGGACCCCCAAAAACGCCTAACTAAGACGTGCCCTAGTGTTAAACGGCCCTAACTAAGACACCACTAGGACATTTTAAACTAAGCGTTCCAAAGACGTCCTAGCAAGTACGCCCTTTCCCAAAGGTCCTAAAAAAATCTCAGACGTGTCCTAAATATTAAGCAAAATAGCATTAGCCTAGATGACGTCATCAATATAGACTTTTGGACCAATAAGGAGTAGGTTAAAAAAAAACGCGGGGGAAATTTAAATTTTTTCTACTGTATCGGTTTTTTTGCCTTATACTGAGGGCTTTAGCAGAAGAATAGTGCAAAAGGATACTATTTTCTTGGGTAGAAAAATGGGAAAATTTCCCGTCTTTCTTTTAAAGAAATCCAAAAAAATTTTTAATGGTAATTTTAGCGCAGGGTTTCCAAGTTAAAATTTTTTTTGTAGAATAAGTAGAAAAAGTGTAAAAAAGGGACTAGGAAAAATTTTGGAAAATTTTTCCCGCTTTTACACAAAAATATAATTCTAAAAAAATCGGGTGGAATTTTGAGTCCCAGGGGAAACCCAAATGGGGAAAGTCAAAATATACAGATTCCCTGTTAAGGTGCAATTGGGGAACACAAATGGAAATTTTTCTATTCTTTGCAAAACAAAATTTTAAAAAAAAATCAGAAGTTATTTTGGGCCCCCAGGGCTATCCAAAGTGGGGAAAAAATTTTATCTGACTTTGGATAACTCGGGGGGTGCCCAAAATTCCGTCCGATAAAATTTGTTTGTGAAAGAGGGGAAAATTCAGCTTGTACTATACAGATATTTACAATCCCAAAATTTTGGAAATTTAATCCCCCCGACAGCCCACCCCCAAAGTACTATAATTTCTTTTGAATGTTGTTTTTTAGAAAAAAAGGGAAAAAATCCTTTCAGAATTTTTCGGTTTTCCTTTTGTAGTAAATAGTAATATGTTTTTTTTTCCCCCACTTTCGACAACCCTGGGGCCAAAAGTTGCAATAAATTTTATTTGGGATAGTCATAAAAGTGCGGACAATGTTTATTTTTCAACCCCAAAGAAAAAAATTTGGGACCAAAGTCCTCATAATCTAAAAATATTGCATTTCCAGTTACCATGCATAAATTTTGACATGATGTGAAATAATAAGATAGTTAAATACCTCCAGTAGGCCGAGTATCCCTAAAAAATAATAAATAGGAATGCGGAGTGGTGATTTTGTCTATAAATTTCTGAATTCAAATTAAAAATTAAAAATATTTTTGTACATATTTTTGTTCAAACAACTACGTTCTTACCACAATCATCCCCCCCCCCAAAACCCCCACCACCACACATTATTGGGGTGTGGGGGTTTTAGAGGGGGGGGGGGGACACAAAAAATTGCCAAAATATATTTTTTTAATGTTTAAATTTTACTAATCAATAATAAAGGGTACACAAATATATTCTTTTTATTTTTTTTAATGATTTTTTACATTTTTGCAATCTCCTCCCCCTTATTTAATTTTTTTGTAGGAGGGGGGGCTTATTGACCATACATATAGTTTTTTTTCATCTAAGAACTCACTCTCGAAAAGGGTTTTAAAATGGGGTTGGTATTTGTTCGTATTATCTAATATGATTACTTATTAAACGAAACCCGAAAAAATATTTTAAAAAGTTTTGACCTATTAACCCCAAAAGACCATTCTACAACCCCTTTTTTCCCCACCACCAAAACTTACTAGGTTTCTAAGTGGCCAGCACTAAAAAAGTGAGTTCCAAAATTAAATTTTTTATGTATAGATAATAAATTTAAAAGTTTACTGGGTGATATTTTAATAAAACCCATGCTCTTTCAAAACATTAAAATTCAAATAACTCATTGAAATAATGTTCTTACAATTGTTTGTTTTTGGTCCAATCAACCTACTGTCTCTTTTAAAACCCCCCCCCCTTTTGTTGGGATTTTATTTTACTAGAATAATCGCCTAACCAGTGATTTCCAGCTGTTACTAAAAGTTCTACACCTTTCACCACCTCTAAGTACATAAAAACTATTATTTTAACACTTTTGTTAGAGTGAAACGAAAATCATATTTTTAATAAATACCCTTTAAATTTGGGGTTATGTACAATTTTTTTTGGGTAGTGGGTTACACAAAACTGTAACTATTCAACAAGGGATACACAATTTATAAATAATGTTTTTACATGTTGAGCATGTACTTAGAAACTGGTTTCTATTTCAAATAAATATTTAAAATTTTCTTTTTTAAACTTTTTAAACATAATAATTATCAAAAAATTAAATTTACCCGTAGCAATTTACGCAGGCCAATATTGTCTTAAAGGTATTTGAGTGATATTTATTAAAATTTTTAATTTTAATTATTTTATATTGTTTATATTCATTTTATATTCATCTTATTCATTTTTATATTTTGGGTTTTGACTACAATTATAAAATTGTAAAGTAAAATTGTAAATTGTTGGTAGTGGTCTGTTTTATATTAAAAAAATAATTCTTTCTTGTTTAATTTTTTCATGCTACCTCTGAAATTTTTGCAGTTTAGTTTAAAATTAAAAATTTCCAAAATTTAAATTTTCTGTAGCAAACAACAATATGGTAATTTAAATTTTAAAAAATAAATTGGGTAGGGCCCTATAGGGGGAAATTATTTGTACACTTAGGGGGCCCTCGTAGGGTATCAACCACCATCGAAACATTTTTTTACAATATTAAAAAATTTTATAAAAACATACCCCGTAAATTTTTATAAAATTTTTTTCAAGATCCTTTTTTCCAAATTCTATCAAGGAGGTAGGGAGGCTTAAGCAAAAAATAGTTAATTTAGGAAATCATAAAACATAGGTATGCATACTCATTTATGAATGATATGTTTACTTTAGTCCCAACCCGGAGACAAACACATCACCCAAATTTTATGAAAAATTTCAAACTTTTAAACCAAATTTTACAATTTGGGGGATGATGGGCGGCTACCCGGGATTACTTGGACTATTTTGTTAAAGGAAATTCATTTGACATGTGTCATAGTCACCAAAAAAAACCCCTTTAAGAATTATGACAATATGCCAAATAGTGTTTCAAAAAAAACAAAGCGGGGAAACAAATTTATTTACTTTTTAATACAAATTACACTTTAGAGTACCGGCAAAGATTATCAGTGGGGACATACTAAACTTTGGTACCCCTAGTTAGCTTAAGTGCTTACAGTCCTACTATTCCACTACTTCAAATTAGTTTACAATGATTTTAGGGCCTTTAAAAATAATTTCTTAGCCCTATTTTATTCTTCTTTGTCACAGATGGTTAACTGTAAAAAATTATGTGTGGAATTTCATTGGAAAGGGTTTCATTTTGTTTAGGCCAGTCATGTTGGGTTTTTTGTAGTTATTTTTGGGGAAAATTGTTTAGAATCTACAAAGTGTTTTCTTTAAAATGCGCTATAAAAACCAATCAAATTTCAATTTTTTTTTTTAAACAAAATTTTTTGATATACCCGCCTATATTACGAGAACACAACCCTTATAATTATAAATGTTAAAAAAGCATGTAGGAGCAAATTTTCAAGGTAAAATTGTGTTTAACTGGGTCAAGATGAAAAGGGTCAGTGGCTGGACCTCTGGGCCCCCCTCCAGCCCCGCTCCAGTCCCAAGGGCTGTCAAGAACCTTTCACTTTTGTTTAAATTTTTCTACTTGTCCACATTAAGAGGGATCTTAAAAATTTTTCTTTATTTTACCATAGAGATTATACCAACCTTTAAACTCTAGATTATACAAATTATCCCCCTATTATATTTTACCCTACCACAAGAACCAACATTTATATTCATAAAAATGGCAGAATGTAAAATTTTTCATCCAAATTAAAAAATTCTAGGCCTAGACTTGTTAGAAATAAATAAAAAAATGCAGTTTTCCTGAGCCTACTGCTGCCAACCCCCAAAAAACCCCCCCCCCCCCCCCCTTCCCCCCCCCCTTTTCCCCCCCCCCCCCCCCCCTGATCAATATACAAAGAGTTTTTGGGGTTTAAAAAATTAATTTATTAAAATTAAAAAAATTTCCTTTTTTGAATACACAAGGCCCATTAAAAACCCAACCCGCAACTTGGTGGAGAGCCGGAATTTTTACCCCCAAGAAAAATGCCTGGGTAGGGAACAATTAATTTTAGGTTTAAAAAAATTTGGTTCTTATTAGCCCCAAGGCCTATTTAAAACCTAAGGGTACAGCGAGGTACCTGCCATTACATGTAACCCCCTTGCCAAAATAAAGGCTGCTAACATTTTATGTGGAGGCCTCCAAAGACAGTTAGGGGTAGGGGTTGGCCAGACCTTTTTATTAGGCACCCCCCGGGGTAAGCAGTAGGCTTCCTTCCTTTCATTTCATTTCAAAATTATTTGGGCCCCATTCCCATTTTTTCTATAAAAAAGGGTAGGTGTTACACTTGGGCTAGGCCCAGCCTAGCCCTTTTGAATGGAAAGGTCCAAATCTGGGGAAACCCAGCTAGCCCCCGGCCTATTTTTTGGTCCGGGGGGTTCAAATTTAATAAAGTGGGGTTATTTTATTTTTTGATTTTAAATTTCTTTAAAAAAATAAAAAGAAAGGCAACTGGGCTAGGGGGGTACCCAAAAGGCCTTTTGGCCCCACCGAAAAGGGAAAACCTTTTTGAAAAAAAAAAAGTTCCATCTAGGTTTTTTCTTTTTTCTTTTTTCAAAAAAAATTAAGTATGAAAAACTAAAGGCTTTTTTTCTCCCACCGGGTTTGGAAAATTGATTTTTTTAAATCCATCTTCCAACAGAATTTTTAAATTCCATTTAAAACGTCTTTGTTGGGGGAAAACCCCCGGTCCCAGGCCACCTGTAAAATTTAGGTTGGATTCTTTTAGTTTCCCAAATTGCCCATTATTTGTTACCAACCAATTTCCATCAAAGCTTTTTTTGCTCCCAAAAACTAAAAATTTACTACACAGGCCCCCCCCCAATCTGCGCCTCTTTTCACAAGCCCCTGAATATCTATCTTCCACCCTCTACAATAAGCTCCCTGACCACATCAAAACCTCTCCCACCCTGTCTTCCTTTAAGGTTGATCTATCGGCCTATTAAAAATTTTCCTAAATATTTTTTTATCAAAACAACATACATAGTTCATCAATTATCATCATTTGACATTGCCAAAACTATTTTTCATTTATTTTTCGGTTGAGCGGTACGCCCAATATAGATGATTATAGTGAAATTTATGGCGTATACCCCGGACATATTCCTGCTCATAATTTTTGGGTTAGAGTGCTCATTTTTGTTTCTATTTGTAACACGTACTCTTGCCTACAAACTGACATACTTGAAAACATGTTCTCGTTAATATCTTGCACGGTACGATTTTTTTCTTCTCCCGGTACAAAGTTAGTATTTGTACCGGCGTGGCAAAAAATGTGTACCATGCGAGATATGAACGGGAAAAAAATTCCAAGTATGTCAGATTCTAGGCAAGAGTACGTGTTACAAAGAGGAACAAAAATGAGCCTTCTAACCCAAAAATTATGAGCAGGAATATGTCCGGGGTATACGCCATAAATTTCACTATAATCATCTATATTGGGCGTACCGCTCAACCAAAAAATAAATGATAAATAGTTTTGGCAATGTCAAATGATGATAATTGATAAACTATGTCTGTTGTTTTGATGAAATAATATTTAGGAAAATTTTTAATAGGCCGATAGATCAACCTTAAACATAAGTTGAAATCATATCTTACAGCAAACAGCTTTTACTCCATCAATGACTACCTCTCCATGTAAATATTTGCAGTTAATTCATTTTTTCATTATAATATTTACAAATTATCTAGAGTATAACCACAAACAAGCACTGTAATTTAAAATTTTCAAATGTTCCTTGGCCGAAATGATGTAACAAACTTCTATATAGTCAAGCGGATTAAAGGAAAATACAAGAACAATTAGGGGTTTTGTGGTAGAGGGCTGAATTTTGGATTGTATACTCAGAACATTATTTTAAGAAAATTGCCTCGAGGAGCCATGAAAAAATCCATCCGGTTAAGGGGGTAGAAGGGGGTGAAAAAATGGCATTTTTCAAATATTCAAAAATTCGAAAATAAAACTAAATTTAATCCCAAGATTACAAATTATTACATATTGTAGATAAAAGTCCAAATTTAAATTTAAAAAAAATATATCACCATATATGTATATCTAACCAGATTTTGCACCCTTTGTCTTTTTTTCACAAATTTACCCACTGTGCTGGGAGGATTAGCCTACCAGTTACGGGTTAAGTGATAGGGCCGTGAATTTTGTCTAAAACACTCAGAAGAATGATCTCAAGAAATTGGCCCGAGGAGCCCTCAAAAAAGTTGCTTGCTTATAGGAGAAAGGGGGGTTGTACTAAAAGGGGTTGATAAAACTAAAATAAAGAAATCCGTATTCAAATATTATATTTAGAACGCCATAACAATGTGTATTGTAGATTGAGGTCTAAACTTTAATTTACAAAATTAAAATTTCACCATATATGTAAATCTGATCAGATTATGCACCTTTTCCCATTTCATAAATTTCTTCAATATTACGAAAGTGTATCGTTCGACCACTCTTTTTGACACAAATTCTCCTAATATTACGAATTAGGACGAAAACAAGATTTTGTGATGCTTTGGGTACATTTTTACTCAATGGACTTTGATGCTATTTTCACAAATTTACTCAATATTAACGAAAGTGTATCTTGTGACCACTCGTTTGGTCCCAAATTATTAAAAAAATACGAATTAGTACAACATAAGTATTCTTCACGCATTGGGAACATATATTGTCATGCACTTTGAAAATAAAGAAGAGCTTAATAAAAAAAGTTATTAAAAAATGTATTTCTCCACATTTCATTGGTGATACTATTGCTTTGAAACAGTGTTAAATGTAGGTAAAGTAGACTCCCTTGTTTAGTAATCACCCTTGTTTTCATAAGACCATCATTAAGAGTAAGATTTAATCATATGCAAGCCTAATTTAAATATAACATTCGCTGGTGTAGTTCCGTACCATGGGGTCGTCAATCCGTTATCGAAAAAATACCTAAAAACAGTTCAAATATCAACCAAAATGCCCAACATCTTTAAAGCTTTTCCATAATTTGCATTAGACCATGAGTTAGATTAAACCACACGCAAGCATTACTTATGAAATCACCTCGCCTCGCCTCCCCCCACCCCCACCTCCCTCCCACACACGTAGCGAATACATTAAAACGCAGGGCGGTGATAGGACAAATCGAGCCGCAGTCAATGGGAGGGGTCCCCGACGACGACCCTCACATACCAGCCAATGTTAGTGAGAAGGACCCTGCTTTTTTGTCTTCTTGTATGATCAGCAGAGCTACGCTAATACGCTGGGCCAAATTCTACCCCGGGCGGCGGGCGCAGGCTGGGTAAATTTGTTAGAGTTGCTGATTGATATAGCCATATATTAATTTTTGTTGCTAATTCTTTCATAAGATACTTAATAAGAAAACAGTAGTTATGAATACCATACAAACGGGAGGATCGATTGATGAAAAACGCTCATCCATCAACGTGACTGTATTAAATAGCATACGCAACGCGGCCAGTATTCACAGTGCATAATTCAAACATCATAAATGTATTATTTGATCGAATAGGTGTGATGACTCGACTACAAAACCACCAATTTATTAGGATATGTTTCTAAATAGGCTATTTTACGCAAATTCTTAGAAAATAGGTCAAAGACCTTGTGTGAAAATGTACCCAAGGTGTTAAAATCTTATTTTCGTCCTAATTCGTATTATTAGGATAATTTGAGACAAAACGAGTCATCACATGATAGACTTTCGTTAATATTGAGTAAACTTTTGAAAATGGGGTCAAAGTCCATTAAGTGAAACTGTACCTAAGGTGTTAAAAAGCTTTTTTTATCCTTGTTCTTATTATTGGCATAATTTTGAACAAAACGAATGGTCACACGATACACTTTCGTTAAAATTGAGTGAATTTGTTAAAATGGGATCAAAGTCCATTGAGTAAAAATGTACCCAAAGCATCACAAAATCTTGTTTTCGTTCTACTTCGTAATATTAGGAGAATTTGTGTCAAAAAGAGTGGTCGCACGATACACTTTCGTAATATTGAGGAAATTTATGAAAATGGGAAAAGGGTGCATAATCTGATCAGATTTACATATATGGTGAAATTTTAATTTTTTTAATTAAAGTTTAGACCTCAATCTACAATACACATTAATATGGCGTTCTAAATATAATATTTGAATACGGATTTCTTTATTTTAGTTTTATCAACCCCTTTTAGTACAACCCCCTTTTCTCTTATAAGCAAGCAACTTTTTTGAGGGCTCCTCGGGCCAATTTCTTGAGATCATTCTTCTGAGTGTTTTAGACAAAATTCACGGCCCTATCACTTAACCCGTAACTGGTAGGCTAATCCTCCCAGCACAGTGGGTAAATTTGTGAAAAAAAGACAAAGGGTGCAAAATCTGGTTAGATATACATATATGGCGATATATATTTTTTTTATTAAAATGTGGACTTTTATCTACAATATGTAATAATTTTGTAATCTTAGGATCAAATTTAGTTTGATTTTTGAATTTTTGAAAATTTGAAAAATGCCATTTTTTCACCCCCTTCCAACCCCTTAACCGGATGGATTTTTTCATGGCTCCTCGAGGCAATTTTGCTTATAATATTGTTCTTAGTATACAATCCAAAAATTTAGCCCTCTACCACAAAACCCCTAATTGTTAGGCTAATCCGCCTAGCTAATATAGGTATATAATATATATGTGCTTACACGCTTCCTTTGGATTGTGCAGGTATATAAGACACATTCTGCTGTACATCCTCCAATTGCTGTTTTCTGTGCCATCAGCAATTCTCATCACAATATCACATCAATATTGCTTTATATCCAACTTTTCTTTATTCTATATGAATTCTTAATCTAGTAGGGCATTCTATTTTTTTGCATCTACTTTACTTTAACATAAACACTAATCAATCAATCATCACACATATATATATATAAATATCAATTATATACTATAGACACATTCTGTTATATAAAGGTATTTGAAAACTGACAACAACAACAACTACATGTATCATGTTGTTAGGTTGGTACTAGGTAGAAGATTTCTAAGTTGTTTGGTGGGACCTAAAAAGTAGGACTCCCGCACTTTACTGTATTGTCATTGTATCAATAAACAGTCAACTAAAAATGTAATCCGTCGTTATTTGTAAACTATTAATCCATCCTGACTAGAAAACGTAATAAGAATATAATATAATATGGTGTCTTAAAATGGGATTTAAGTTTATTTACAAGTTTATCTCGTAGAGCGCGATTATAAAAATGTTTTTATAAAAAGTGAGGTTAGGCGGGGCCGACCACATGTTTAAAAAAATATAAAAACGAGTGAATATTCATTCCGCGCATAGCCTATAGCCTAGGCCTACCATTATATATTACAAGAATAATAATGGAAGCGTTTCGTGTTCCACCCCAGTGGCGTAACTACCGCCCCGCAGCCCCCGCGATCGCGGGGGGGCCCGGGGGTATGAGGGGCCCGGAACGGGATGATCATACAGTGTTTTGGTTTTAGACAGACTTTGTCGCCACGCAATGAACTAAACAAACTGGATATCTTATTATAAAGGATATCTATAAGTTCTTGAAAAGCACTCAAAATTTCATAACTTCATCAGCGAGTGATTACTGATTACACCAGCAGTGTTGGCTGATTCAGGACGTCCCGGTTTGAAATCCCGTGAGATCGGAATCCTGACTGAAGGTTTTCTCCGAGGTTTTCCTCAGCCATTAATGGGAATGCAAGGGATTGAGTCCTCTATAAAACAGCCCTCGGGCATCCCTTCGCAATTGTCCTAGCAAAATATATACCTAGTTATAGACACTGAAGAGGGACATGCATTGCACCCTTGGGCAGACTTCCCAATAAAACAACACGACTAATTACAAGATAAAGGAACTCTAACTTATAAAATTATCAAATTATTGAGGTGAAATTCAAACAGAGATTACAGTTATTTGAACCAATGTTGTATAACCAAGCGTTCCAAACAATAAAAAAGACCCAGATAATATTTAGAGCAAATTAAAACTAAATATGCTTACGGATAAACCAGGAATTTTTTTTTGTTCATGGGTCAAAGTTCACAAAATAATCGTACCCAAAGCATTGCAAAACACATTTGGGTCTTTTAATTTAACTAACTCTTAATCTAGGGATAATTTGTGACAACGAGTGGTCACACGATACATTATTGAAAATATTAAACAAATTGGTACTAAAGGTCAACGGTCACATCATCAATAAAATAATAGGCCCTATTCGAAAAGAAATCAAATATGAAATGTTCTTCCAAATATGCAACCTTTAACAACCACGTTCAAAATTTAAGTTTATTATTATTATATTTGATAACATTTTTTTGGTTCCCCAAACACGTTGTTTTTTTAGGGCCTCCTCTTGGCAATTTTGGACTGATTGTTGAGTAAATAAATGGTTAACATGAATGAAGAGTAATATTTCTTAGTGTTTCAAAAATGAAACCGTCGTAAAGTCAAAATGTAAGTTGACCCCCCCACAGAGGCTCGCCACTTTTACCACCTTTATTATAAAGGGGCCCAAGTGAACTACGTTCGCGGGGGGGCCCCGCGCTTAGTAAGTTACGCCACTGTTCCACCCGTGTTGAGAATTAAAGATAATCCACGTGTAGAATGGAAGGTTTTGGAGGCAAGAGTTTGATACCTACATCTCTGCCACAGGTTTGGATACAAAGCCAGATCCTCGAAAAATAGCTATGTTGATAAACTTAATTGGACCCGACGCTCAACCCATTTTTAACAACTTCTTTTTTTGAAACCCCAGAAGACAAGAAGAAGTACGAGGTGGTACTGGGGAAATTTGAGGAACACTGCTTGCCACAGGTGAACATAATAATGGAACAGTTTAATTTCTTCAATGTGAAACAGAAAGAAGGACAGCCGTTTGATAGCTTCTTGACGGAACTCCGTACCAAATCAGGCACGTGTGATTTCGGAGATCAGTTGGACAACCTACTCCGAGCTTAGAATCGTGTTTGGGATCCGGGATTTCTCGCTACAAGAAAAGTTTCTCCGAGACGGTGCCCTATCCTTGGACAAAGCCATCACCATTTGCCGGGCGGCTGAGGTATCAAAACAACAACTCGAGCAGCTCCGAGACCCACAGGTAGGCCTAGTTCCATGTGAAATAAACATTGTGAAGACAAAGCGCAATCGCAACCCTAAGAAAAAATCAGCCAGTACTAGCGAACCAAAAACTGATAAATACTACAGTGAACCGACCACAACTAAAACTGGGACTAAAGCTTTTGACTGTCGCAGTTGCGTAATAAACATCTACCAAAGGGGCTTGTCCTGCTTTTGGTAAAGAGTGTTATGTGTGTCATAAAAATAATCATTATAGTTCAATGTGTTTCAACAGAAACCTAACCCTAAACAGGTTAAAGAAAGTGGACACTTGAAGAAAATGAGTATGTAGTTCACTTACTAGAAGAACAGTCTGTATCACAAGTTGAGAAGGATGTTTTGGGCTTACTAATTTAAAACTGTGTGATAAAAATGTAACTTTCAAGCTAGATACAGGTGCTCAGGTGAATGTCCTACCAGGTAAAATTTTTGACAGCCTAGGCCTATCTTCTAAAAACAAGGTAAGAGATACCAACAACATATTGGTCACCTTCGGGAATCATAGAATAAGCCTAGAGGTATAGTAGAGTTAGCTTGGACCAAGGGTAGCAATGAACCTATGAAATTAGATTTTATTGTTGCTGACATAGAGTCAAAACCATTGCTAGGCCTAGTAGGATGACAGAAACTGAACCTTATTAGAAAAGTGGACAAGGTTAATGTAGCTAGAAACCTTGGACAGTGGATTCAGACTAAAGAGGGTATTGTAGCTCAATACAGTGAGTTGTTTGAAGGATTAGGGAAAATCCCAGGTGAGCATAACATGGTTTTAAACGATAAGGTAGATCCTGTTATTCATGCCCCTAAAGGTCCCATTTCAGCCCCAAACCCCCAAACTGAAAGAAACCTTAAACACTCTTGAAAAACAAGGAGTCGTATCCAAAGTAGATCACCCTACTGACTGAGCCAGTAGCCTCGTTTATAGTGGAGAAACAAGATGGACCTCTACGTCACTGTCTTGAACCTAGAAATTTAAATATGGCGATTAAGCGGGAACATTTTGCAATTCCGACTGCCAAAGATGTCGCGATTCGTATGAACGGAAAAAAGTGTTTCACAATACTGGACATGAAGGACGGTTTTGGCATATACAATTAACAATTCTAGTGCTGGACTACTGTACTTTTCAGACCCCTTTCGGTAGATATCGCTTTGAAAGGCTTCCATTTGGTGTCAGCTCGGCACCAGAAATATTCCAAAAGAAGGTAATGAAAATATTTGGTGATATTCAGGGAGTGTGGATTGTGTTTGATGACTTAATAATTGCAGGCACAACTGTAGAGGAACATGATCAGATACTTCTTGCAGTGCTAGAGAGAGCCAAGCAGTATGGAGTGAAGTTCAACAAGGAGAAGATGCAACTACGAGTGGATTCTGTCAAATACGTAGGACATCTGGTAACATCGGAAGGACTCAAACCAGACAAGGACAGAATTCGAGCAATGGTTGAGATGCCTCGCCCAACAAGTAAGGAAGATTTACGGAGATTTCTAGGCATGGTCACGTATGTAGCTCAGTTTGTACCCAAACTTTCACATACCACTGCCCCATTAAGGGAATTGTTAAAAAATGATGTTGATTGGCAATGGCAGCCTCAACATGAGAAAGTATTGGCTAGTTTAAAAGAGAAACTGTGCAATGCACCTGTTTTGCAATATTATGATCAAGCCAAACCCCTAGTTTTACAAACCGATGCCTCGAAAGACGGGTTAGGTGCATGCTTGATGCAAGATTCTCTTCCAATTGCATATGCATCTCGCAGTCTCACTGCAGCAGAGAAAAATTATGCTCAGATTGAAAAGGAAATGCTTGGAATAGTTTACGGTGTACAAAAATTTCACCAATACGTGTACAGTAGAAACGTAAATGTACATACTGATCATAAACCACTTGTCGTTATCGTGAAGAAGGAGCTAAATCTAGTGTCATTTAGGCTTCAGCGAATGCTGCTTAAATTGTTAAGATATGATTTAAATGTGTCGTATGTCCCTGGCAAAGAGTTGTTCTTGGCTGATACACTATCAAGGGCCTATCTAATGGACCCGGTTGAGGATGATCCAGAACTTAACGTCATTGTACAAACAGTAGAAAAACATTTAGCCATTAGTCCTGCAAAGAGGGAGGAAACTCAAAAAGCAACTTTAGCTGACACAGTCCTTCAGCGAATAATTCACTACCACACAGAAGGATGGCCAAGACGAGTTTCCGAGGTTGAACCAGGTGTAAAGCCTTTTTGGAAACTGCAGGAACAGATATCTGTGTCGGAAGGTTTAGTGTTTGTAGGAAATAAGCTACTTGTACCTCAAACAATGCGTGAGAAAATGTTAAATTCAATTCATGAGGGCCATCAGGGCATGGAGAAATGTAAGGCGAGAGCACGAGGATTGGCCTGGCATGACCCAGCAAATCGAGGACACAGTGTCCAAGTGCTGGATCTGTGAGAAGTTTCAGAGAAACAACTCAAAAGAGCCATTACTTCCTCATAAAATTCCTGATCGGCCATGGCAGAAGATTGCTGCCGATTTCCTAGAGTATAGTGGAGTGACATACTTGGCGATAATTGATTACTATTCAAAATGGTTAGAAATCATTAAGTGCGAAGGCAAAACAGCTAAAGATGTGATCCAAAATATGAAAATGGTGTTCTCACATAATGGTATCCCAGAGTGCGTAGTTTCCGACAATATGCCATTCATGAGCTACGAATACAAACAATTTGCAAGAGAATGGGATTTCCAAATAATCACATCAAGCCCAACATATGCCCAATCTAATTGGATGGCAGAGAGTGCAGTTAAGATTGGTAAAACAATGCTCCGTAAAGCACATGCAGAAGGGACAGATATCTATACAGCTCTTTTAGAATACAGATCAACTCCAGGTAAGGAACAGATCTCCAGCACAATTGCTAATGAGCAGAAATCTTCGCACAAAGTTGCCGATATCCAGGTCTCTATTAGAACCTAGAGTAGAAACACAGGTTACGGACGCCCTTCGTCTAAAACAATGTCGTCAGAAGAAGTTTTATGATAGATCGGCTCGTCCTCTACCAGAACTAAAGATAGGAGAGAGTTGCAGAATAAGACGTGGAGATACATGGGAGAAAGCCATCGTAAAGGGAATACATGAATCGCCTAGGTCGTAACATCGTTACTACGGCCAACAAAGCAGATTTCCTTAGGAACCGAAGAGATTTGCACCAGTCTGTAAAACCCTCCTCCCATAGTAACACAGCCACTTCCGGAAGAGTTTGTCCCCAAAAACCAAATCACCTTCCAGAACCAGTGATTCCGATTGATCCTTTAGTTTTAGAACCTCCTTTGTCTCAAACGATAACTAGGCCAACTCGAAAGAAACAACTGCCTCGTTATCTGTTAGACTATCAGCGCTAAGCAACTTTTGATTATGATTTATGACTTATAAATAGTTTGTAATTTAAGTAAGCAATTCTATCTTTGTAACCCTATCTTTAGAATTGTAAAACAAATAATTGTACTTCTCATTATGTTGTTGAATAGTAATGTTTCAGTTTAGAAAAGGGGATGTTATAAAAAAGGTATTTGAAAACTGACAACAACAACAACTACATGTATCATGTTGTTAGGTTGGTACTAGGTAGAAGATTTCTAAGTTGTTTGGTGGGACCTAAAAAGTAGGACTCCCGCACTTTACTGTATTGTCATTGTATCAATAAACAGTCAACTAAAAATGTAATCCGTCGTTATTTGTAAACTATTAATCCATCCTGACTAGAAAACGTAATAAGAATATATAATACATTCTACTGTACATCATTGCTGTTTTCTGTGCCATTAGCAATTCTTATCACAATATCATATCAATTATTGCTTTATATCCAATTTTTCTTAATTCTATATGAATTCTTAATCTAGTAGGGCATGCTATTGTTTTGCATCTACTCTACTTTAACATAAACACTGTGTTTATCATTATTAATCAATTAATGAATCATCATATTTATCAATATTATCAATCATCATACATATCAATATCAATATCCATATCAATTATCAATTATGCTTTATATCCAACTATTCTTTCTTCTAACACTGTGTATATCATTATAATTACTATCACTTTTATTATTAATTATTAATTATAGACTATTCACTTTCTCTGCAAAGAGTTATACTTGTACACTGTACTAGTCTAAGTGAATAAAAATATCTATCTATCTATCTATCTATCTTAAATTTGATTGGAATATCAACTGTTTAATTTGTGGCGAGATAGAAGATAAATTTAAACGAGGGCGTTTGTTTTCACTTGTCGACATGAATCCTGTTCGAGTCAGAGAGTCTGTTTTGCAAGCCCCGTTAACTAGATGTGATCAAAATATAAGCAAACGAATTTCATTTGAAAGCGATCTCTTTGCTGTAAAAGAGAGGTATCATCGAGACTGTTATCAAAAATACACAAGCACAAGAAACATCGAATCCGCAAAAAAAGATCAAACCAATTAACAAAACATGACCAAACCGCAGACTTTATTTGGGATTCTTGCAAAGACTCGATTGAAAACGGAAAAATAATACAGCTCCCTAAAGTTTAGGAAATGTACATTCAATTTTTAAATGAAGCTGGAGTTGACACTGAGATATCAAATGCATTCCGTCCTTTTGCCATTAAAATAAAAATTTCAGAAAAGTATTCAAACCGTGTTGTGTTTCATTCTCAGTCAGGACCATTTATCCGGAATCATGAGGGACCTTGTGTAATGTAGAACAAAGTTCTTGTGCACTGATTCCGATAAATGCCCCTGCTATCGAAATGGAAATGGATTGTACAGATATTTGCCGATGTAATCGAGACTGTTACAACGTGTTTAATTTTCAAGACAAATCTTATATCACTAATGATGACCAAAACTAAGGAAAAGCGGTCATGAAATGGATTCTACGAAATCATCCAAAAATAAGTTAATGTTCATATAATTTTCTTTTTTCCTAGGTCTATTACATTCGGGCAGTGTTACAACGGCGTTAACCTAAACTGACGTGATTTCGCGAGTGTTCGTACGACTTTGCACTAAAGAAACCATAAATCATTGAACTTTTTTATTTTTTATTTTTTATTTATTTATCTTTAACAACAGGTATCAAAACCCACAAATGTTAGGTGTAACTAAAACTAAACAATTCAAAAATATACAATTCAAAACAATACAAATACGTTACCTATACAAATCATTAAATATAATATGAACAAGTACTAAAAAAATTAAAATTTTACAACAACTACAAACAAGAAAAAATAGCCCATTATAAGCCCTTTAGCCTCTTTAGCCTTTTTTAGTCTTAAAAAGGCTATTAATAATTAAATGAATTGTTAAGAGAGTGTATAAATTTGTATGTAGTCATGTGATGCTGATTTTCTATCTAAAGACCGAGTACAGCGCATATTTTGTGATTTATTTTGTATGGTTCTATTTTATTTTGAACATGTTCTATGACATTCTAACTAATGTCTAATGTAAAAGGGATGTTTTTGTGGAGTTTTAAAAGATATGTTACTAGTTGGCGTTGTATATAATGTTTCAAATTCAAATTTAGCTATGTTTATATTTTGGCGGGAAAAGTGGACAATAAAGCATAAGCGGCTTCGAGCGTACAATCAATGTTTTTAAATGTACGTTTTTCAAGGCGTCAATTTTTTTTATCGAAGCAGACACATAGATGACTCTATTGCTGGATAAGTTTTAGATAATTCTACATATTTCGTCTGAAGAATGAGATTGAAATATTGCGAAACGGTTTAAAAATGCATTTCGGGGTCTATTTATGTGTAAAACAGACTATATAAAATTAAAATTGTTGGTCTATGCCTTTTATTACGTTTATGGATATTAAAAAGTAGTGTTAAAAACAAGGTATGTGCAGTTTTGTCCAGACGATCAGCTTCCAGCTATTTCTTAATGATGTTACAAAACTTCCCATTTTTTTGAAAAGTTACCCGTTTGCCATTTTTTAAAACCCTTTTCCGCTTAAGTGATTTCGGGTAATTTTACACAGTAGTTTAATCAGGTTGTTGAGAACACTTTGTTAAATTTTCAGCTTGTTATACGGTTTGTGCACCTAACTTCTTTATTTGAAGAGCTAGAGCAAATTCGTTACGCCTACTAGTATTGACAAAAACTCTAGGCCAAGGGAAGACCTAGATCAACCAAATAGGTAGTAAAAACCTATGGCTTAGGCCCTAGGGCTGCATGAGGGACTTAATTTCGAGCAGAAAGTCAAAATTACTTCCACAGGCTAACAGTACACTCGGTAGGCCTATCACAATCGCAGGGCATGACATGACATGACAGTTCCCCTCGAACTGTAGGCCCCAGTATGCCCCAGTCTAGCTAGGCGTAGGCCGCGGCCAGGCTTACATTTTATTGAACGATTAGTCAGTCTTTCAAACTGTGATTGCATCAATTTTATAGTGACACTGACATAGATAAAACAATTTAATATACTTCCATCGACTTTCACGTCATATGGAGGCAAGTTGACAGATGTCTGCCTCACAACTTTGGCAGTTCGTATGCTGTTTATTTTGCCCGACTTAATTTCCGTCACGTCGCATGACCTGCTTTGGCCAGTTCCAATCCTTTTTTAAAACATTTAGGTGCATTGTAGAACGCACGCACACTTTCAAATACGTATTTTTATGATTATATTGGGACGCTATCGGACATACTGCATAATGGTAAAGGCCTAGTGAGAAGTTGTTATTCACCAATATGGTTCGGGCAGCTGCCGCTTGTGCGCGCTGACTGTAAATTCACTAGCGCCATCATAGTGCGGCGGTCGAAGGCTAAAAAGACGCATATTTCAGCTTTGACCCATACAGGCGGTACTACCGCGCGAAACCAAAATAAAATCGTCGGCTACTTCATCACCCACTAAAAAAATGACGTTGTGGTCTCGAAATGCGTGTACGTCATAGATTTACGACGCCATCTTGGATGTGCGGCGTCGATCGCATTTTGCGTTATAAATCATGTTGTAAATTCTGTAACTTTTTTATTTAAAAAATCAAATTAAGCGCGTTGTATTCACAAGAAATGGGCGTTCATTATGCTTAAATTTTATTTCGAATTGCAACAATAAGTCAAGGTGAAAAATCAACAAAGGCGGGGAAAATTAACATTTTCAGAATTACACTAAAATGTTCTATATTTTTTTACGGTTAAACCATCAACATTTTCTTAAGACACGGGGATAGATTTTAATTGCGGAATACATTTGTGAACACGTCCGTATTTTTCATTTTGCTTAAATGCAAATACTTTGGTCGCTTTGGTGGTAAACGTGATGAAAAGCGTAGCGTGCGGCAAGCTGCAATAATGGTCGAATCCTTATTGTTGGATGCATTGTTATACAGATCCTGGCCAAAATAGACGTGGAATCTTGACCAGGTCGAGTTTTCTCTTCCTATCCTGTAAGTGTATAATTTAGTGTATAATAATTAGTGTATGTATATAAAAATAATCTTGGGTAGACATTTGTAATTTTGGGCAAAATATTTTTACGACGCCATCTTGTTTTAGGCATATGCATATAGTACACGCTTTTGATTTTCATTTGTTTTTTATTATAATTATGACAGTTTTAACAATTCTGACATGTTATTTGGATTTTTCATAAAATTTCCTATTTATTGATACAAATTTTGTCATCCTGGGACTATTATGAGATTATTTATAGGAAATTACATTTTATTAGTCCTTCAGCCAAGTACAATATTTAAGTGTGTTTGATGACGGACGAATAAATATTCGCATATTCATAAAGAATGTTATTGGAAAATTATTTGTACATAGAGTTGTCTTAGGTTTGTCCCATGACACTAATGGTAGCCATTTTACAAGATGGCCGCCAAATATATGTACTATCTAGGTGCCCGTTAGTGCGCCGCATCCGAGCAACGGTGTGCTTACACACTCATGCACATTATGCATCAATCGGAGTTGGTGTGTTTTGGAGGTGTCACTCAGTCTTCATGATTAGTGTTATGAACCCTAAAACGCATAGTCGAGGAAATGTAGGTACCTGATAACACAATGCCAAATTTGATTGGGGTACGATAATTAATCCTTCTTTTTTTAAATGTGGTGAACACGCTAGTTACTACTTATTCGTCTTAATGTCTTATTCGTCAGTTTCAATTGGCCAGCAATTCTGACCAAACGAGTGAGCGATTACGGCTGTGTAGTGCCTTTAAAAGAAATTGTTTTTGTTGTTTTAAAAATAGCTGAAAAGCATTGAAATAAAGGTTTTAATAATATAAGCTTTTCAAGTAACAATAGAAACTTGATAATAATCTCCTACAATGCAAACAAAAAGCAAGTATTATGGTTGACGAGATATTTTTCATTCTATTGTTTATTGGTATTACTTTAGCAATTAATACTAATTTATAAAAATAACTATTATTCTATTTTAACAAAAATAATTTGCAATGGAACTTGAAAAAGTAATAAGATCCCATCGCATACAAAAACCTTGTAAATAGAAAGCCAAACCTTACACACTCAAAATAAATGAGATCTAAAAGAAGGGCCAAGCTCGTGTATCTTTCTACATTTGAGTATTCTCAATTCATAAACGTACACTGCCCCGAAACACACCCCTTTAAACTTGGCAAAATATAATTTGCAACTAGGAAGAGTCTTCACGAGACATGCATGTATTCTCACGATTGTAAGAACTCACATTAATTTGTACAACGCTTTGGAGAAAATTTGAAATGACATATTATGCGAATTCTAAAATGAACAAAACACTCACATTTCGTCGCCTCAGAACTTATGTTTTCAGTAGACTTTTTTCACTTTTTTAGTTAGATGTTTAAATTTACTTATTGGTGCTTTTTTGTACTACATCCATTGCATTAATTGGTCAATCTTTGCTGTAAAGCGCCCTAAAACTACTAATACTACTGGTCCATAATTGGATGAGCGAAGCGAAGACTTCAATTTCACTGACCTCCCAAAAAATTAGCTCGGGTGTTTTTTTTGATGTTGTATTTTTGTCTGTTTGTTCGCTCTCTACCGGGCAAACGGCATATGCGATTTTGATGAAAATTAAAGGGGACCTTCTAAATCTCTAAACTTAGACCTGCCACGTTTTTGGGTACACTCGAAAAAATATTTTTCATGATTATTGTACTTTTACGACTTTTTTCCGATTTTTAGTGCGATATTTTCGTGACATTTGGGCCGATTCCTAACTACCAAACGGGTGGGGCTACAACGTTTATATTTTGCATGGACATTAAGGTAATGGTGATGTATTGCTTTTTGAAAGAAAAAGTTGAAAAAGTTTGCCAGAATCCATAGAATAAAGGTTTTAATATGAGTTTTTAAAGGTTTATAATAACAACTTACAAGAAACAATAGAAACTTGACAACAATCACCTACAATGCATTCAAAAAGAACTTGCAAAGGTAAAGTGATCCAACGCAAACTAAAACCTTATTAAAAAAGCTCATCCATCAAAGCGACTAAAAAAAGCGTTCGCGAAGCGGCCTAGTTACCATCCATTGCTACAGTAAACAAGAGACAGGATGGTTCAATAGACGAGCCTTTCATGTCAGTGTTTGTTTGTTCGATGTTTCTTCTTTGCATGAAACTATGCAGGATATTAAACAAACAAACAATGATTGGAATAATGAGATGGTATATTGAACATTTTATTTACCTCTATAAAAGTTAATTTAAAATGGTCTATTGAACAAGCCAATTCTTAGGCAATTTAAGCCATTTTCCCAATTACTTTCACATTTTAATGGATACTAGGAAGCTTCGAGGCTTCGCAAACGCTTTCTTTAGTCGCGTTGATGGTGGAGCTTTTTTAATAAGTTTTTAGTTTGCGTGGGATCACTACCTTTGCAAGTTCTTTTTGAATGCATTGTAGGTGATTGTTGTCAAGTTTCTATTGTTTCTTGTTAATTGTTATTATAAACCTTTAAAAACTCATATTTATATTAAAACCTTTATTCTATGGATTCTGGTTAACTTTTTAACTTTTTTCTTTCAAAAAGCAATACATCACCATTACCTTAATGTCCATACAAAATATGAACGTTGTAGCCCTACCTGTTTGGTAGGAACGGCCCAAATGTTACGAAAATATCGCACTTAAAATCGAAAAAAATCGTAAAAGTACGATATTCGTGAGAAATATTTCTTCGATTGTACCCAAAAACATGGCAGGTCTAAGTTCAGAGATTTCGAAGGTCCCCTCCAATTTTCATCAAGATCGTATATGCCGTTTGCCCGGTAGAGAGCAAACAAAAAATAATATAAAAAAACAAAAAAACTAACAAAAAAACAATTTAAAAAAATGGAACTAAATATTTTGAGGGGTCAGTGAAATTGAAGTCTTCTTTTCGCTCATCCAAAAATGTCAGTATTTTGTGTATTTTAAAATTCGCAATTCAATTTTGAATTTTCTCCGGAGCGTTGTACAAATTAATGTGAGTAATTTCGACCGAGCAGAATGCATGGATATGAATACACATGGGGCATACAATTGAATTGTTTTAAAAATAAGGCTATCTCAAATTTACACAGTGGTACCAATGCAGGATATTAAGGTAAAATTACGTCCTTACCACAAATACCTAACCTCTGCTCATAAGGTACCAGTTGGCATAACCAATTTAGTAATTTCGTGATTTTTCATTCGTGCATCTCAATGCAAGTAAAATATTTACAAATGAGATGGTTTTATTTAAAAGCTATTCAAAAGCGTTTGTCCTATCACGCACATAAAACAAGAAGCATTGTACATTACAAAATCTAAACCAAACATTTAATTTTGCAAAATGGCTTCCACAGCGCCAATTTCATATGGCTACATCAAAAACCCTGATTCTAATATCATGCCCAATGTGTGTATTAAATTTCAAGATCCTGTTAAAAGACTACGTTACGAAAAATATATTTGCCGGTCATCTTCTAAAATGGCCGCCATTACTGTCACTGCGTTTTATTTGTAATAGTCGTAATGGAAATTCGTTTTCCAATGATCGACGAGAACTATTATATGTTTACCCGATTTGACTTTCTATCATAAATGTCTATAGGCCTACAATATATATGGCGGCCATCTTGTAAAATGGCTACCATTAGTGTCATGGGACAAACCTAAGACAACTCTATGTAAAAATAATTTTCCAATAACATTCTTTATGAATATGCGAACATTTATTCCCTATAAATAATCTCATAATAGTCCCAGGATGACAAAATTTGTATCAATGAAATTTTATGAAAAATCCAAATAACATGTCAGGTTTGTTAAAACTGTCGTAATTATAATAGAAAACAAATGAAAATCAAAAGCGTGCACTATATGCATATGCCTAAAACAAGATGGCCTCGTAAAAATATTTTGCCCAAAATTACAAATGTCTACCCAAGATTATTTTTATCCTTAAGAGCCCGTATCTTAGCTGGAATATTTCGTGTTCGGCGAAAAAAACGAGTTGAGAACGCAGTAAGAGGCGGGAACATTACTGACTGTGGGTAGTCCGCCGTGTTGTTTTGTTCGACATTGTAATTTTTTTGCCTGCTCTGAGGGTTGGAGTATTAACAATAGGGTTTACGTTGACACAGTGAATCTTATAATTATTAGCATATAAAAATAAAATACTATTAATAAAAAGTATGATAAAATGTACGTTTTATAAAATTTGAATGAACAAAACGGACTTCATGGACAGTTTTTTTAAGCACTTATCATTAGACCAATTACACCTAAAACCTGACTCCAGAGTCCGATTTTGTTAATTCAAATTTTATTAAACACACAGTGTATCATACGTTTTTATTAATAGTATTAGATTATTATTTCGCTATGATTGTACGATGCAATTTTTGTATTGGGATTGGGTAAACTTATCAATGAAATACAATCAATGCATCCCAATGGATCCCCTTTCAGTTTCACGACAATACCTGTCTGTGCTGCCCACAAGGTTGCAGAGCTTGTTTGGGTCCGACATACAAAAGTTTTTTGCCCACTCTGAGGGCTGGAGTATGAATGGATGAGTATAAAAATAGGGTAACATTGACATCAGTGCTTTGAAAATTTTCAGTTAGTTTCTTATTTATTTTGTATACAAATGTGAATTACGCATGTGAAGCAATATTCTATGATACCTCTTGGCAGTAGGCCTAAGCTGTGTGTGACATGAATAAATCCTGCATGACTATAAGTAGTTAAATAATATCTTTGATGTACTCATGGCTTCTTATTTAGAACAGATTCACGCAAATCTGCTTGATCAGTATTATTGATGATTAATTGATGATTGGATATTGCTTTACGTCTCATTTTTTATGCAACTTGGCTAATCGAGACGAAGAGAGGGACGTAAGGGATGACGCGGGGGGACAAGGGGTGGACGGGCCCTGTGCTGGTCAGAACCAGCCACAAAAATTGGGGAGGGCGGGGGTTTCCCCCCACGTCGTGGTCGTCTCCGTCTGTGTCATCATCCGTCCGTGTTGTCTTTGTCGTCGTCGCCGTCGGAGAGGTGGTAAAAGGGAAGGGGTTCCCCGACGACGACCCAGAGCTCGCCATTAGTTTTCAGGGAGTGAAACTCCCCTATTCACGGGCCAAACCGCGAGAAGGTGTCGAGTTCGAATTTGAAGGCCCGCCAAACATAGCTCTTTTCCCTAATAATACATATCTAAGAAGACATTGATGACAACCTCTCTTTCATGGGCGATTTTGTTTAGGAGCATCATAATAATAATAATAATATAATATAATAAAAATAATAATAATAAATAATAATAATAATAATAATAATAATAATAATAAATAATAAATAATAATAATAAATAATAATAATAATAATAGAAATAATAATATATTCTCAACATTTTTACGCATTCGTGTTTTTGTATGAAATAATCATGTAATAATAATTAATAAAGTAATCAGGAATTATAAATTACAAATAAAAACAAATTAGGCATACAATTTTTTTAAAAGTCTTATACATTATTTATTTGCATATTTTAACAGTGTTTTATTTATCTACATATTATTAAAACATTCTTGGGGTTTTGGGGACGCTTCTTGCCTTGGTAAAAGTAGCGCTATTTTTTCCGCTACATGTTCGTGATGGACGTGCGTGCGAGTAGGCCCACTTGATTTCACGACCTTTACTTAGCTCGATTTACACAGATTCGGGCGTAACAAATCGACAAAAACACGTCGTTTTTTTTGCAAAAACACTAATTTTCTTCACGATGTATTCACTAGGAGGCCAGGAACAATCTAATTCTTGTGAACAAAGCATTTCATTCCGGGACTGAATATAGACGGGAGAATGCAGCAAGCCTGTTAGGGTCAGGTCAGTATTAAAACACTGAACAATAACGAGCGAGGGTAACCGTATTGTCCACGGAGATAGACGATCATAATATTGCATTTGTGCAATAGTAGATTCCGCGTAATAATTACGTCGATTACTAATCATAATAGTAGGGCCTATTGTCGTCAAAAACTGGCATGTCATTGTGTAATTTCTTCGTAAAATTTTTTTGGTAAAAAACCTTACTATAATAATTTTGTTTTTATTAAATTAAGTTTTTGGGGGGATGATGCACATTACGAACTCTCGATGAGTCACATCGCAGGTGAACACTTGACATAGTGAAGAGAGAGGGAGGGAGGGGGGAGGCGGGGAGTGAGCGAGAGAAACGAACGATGTGTGTGTAGGCGGTTGGGGACTGGCAGTTTTTTACTCGGAATGTTTCAAGCCGCGGGCAAAAACAGATACTTTGCAGTGCCGACTTTGAGTTTTCAAGGGGGGGGGGGGCGTAAATGTCACGCTATTTTTTTTCGCTACAACTACACAAATTGTAGCTTGCTATCGCTACATAATGCTTTGTAACTAAAGAAACAATCTATACAATTTTAGGTTACCCAATAAAATATTAAATCTTAGAATTATTTGCAATATACAAATAAAATCTATTAAAAAACTAAAAAATATGATAACATGTACGTTTTTTTAAAATTTGAATGAACAAAGTCGGAACGAATTAAAAAACAGACTCCAAAAATCCGATTATGTTCATTCAAATTTTATAAAACACACAGCGTATCATACGTTTTTATTAATAGTATTTTATTATTATTTCGCTAATGATAAAGAATAATTTTTATATTGGGTAACTTTGTCAATCACATAACCCAAGTGGATCGACCAGTCTCTTTATGGTGCCCCCTTTCAGCTCCACAATACCTCTCTTTGAAATAGTCAATTATCGTTTCCCGGTAGCTAGACTTTGGGAAAGACTTATAAAAACTGTCACCTGTACAAGAAAATTACACAATAAAAAAATTAAATCTTATAATTATTAGAAATATAAAAATAAAAAACTATTAATAACAAGTATGATAAAATGTACGTTTTAAGAGATTTGAATGAACAAAATCGGACTTCATGGACGGTTTTTAAAACGATTTTTTATATAAACCCAATAAACAACTTAAAAACCAACTCCAAAGTCCGATTTTGTTCATCAAATTTTATAAAACCCAACAGTGTATCACACGTTTTTAAATTAAAAGCATTATATTATTATTTCGCTAATAATTTTAAAATTCATTTTTGTGTTGGATAAACTTATCAATCAAATACATCGCCTGCAACCCAAGCAGACCGACCAGCCTCTTTATGGCGCGTCCTTTCAGTTTCTCGACAATGCCAGTCTTTGAAATGGTCAATTATAATTTCCAGGTAGGTAGACTTGGGAAAGGCTTATAAAAAACTGTTGTCCGTACAAGAAATTTAATGGATCGCCGATAGATAGTACACAAACAATCAAATTTCAGGGCCCCATATTTGAGTAATCTATATAGAAATTCGACCTCTTGGATAAAAACTTTCAAATATGTGTAAACCAAAAACTTAAACCTTTCCGCAAGTCAGATCGTTCTATCTCTTTTAGTTTTCAAGATAATGAAGCATTAGTTTGTGCTTTGTTTTACATATAATTGACCATTAAAATGAAAAATGTGATTGCGCAAAGGTTTAAGTTAAAATCCAACATGAACAATGCAACTTACCCGATTCAAATTTGTGAATGGTTTTCTTTAAACCATTTGGTCAAAGTTGGCATTTTTTCTTGTTCTTAAATGGCTCCCGGATACGGGCTCTTAAGGTATACACTAACAGGATAGGAAGAGAAAACTCGACCTGGTAAAGATTCACGTCTATTTTTGGCCAGGATCTGTATAACAATGCATCCAACAATAAGGATTCGACCTTTATTGCAGCTTGCCGCACGCTACGCTTTTCATCACGTTTACCACCAAAGCGACCAAAGTATTTGCATTTAAGCAAAATGAAAATACAGACGTGTTCACAAATGTATTCCGCAATTAAAATCTGTCCCCGCGTTTTAAGAAAATGTTGATGGTTTAACCGAAAAAAAAATATAGAACTTTAGTGTAATTCCCAAAATGTTTAATTTTCCCCGCCATTGTTGATTTTTCACCTTGAATTATTGTTGCAATTCGAAATAAAATTTAAGCTAATGAACGCCCATTTCTTGTGAATACAACGCGCTAATTTGATTTTTTAAATCCAAAAATTCCAGAATTTACAACATGATTTATAACGCAAAGTGCGATCGACGCCGCGCATCCAAAATGGGGTCCCTAAATATATGACGTACACGCATTTCGAGACCACAACGTCATTTTTCTAGTGGCTGATGAAGTAGCCGACGATTTTATTTTTGGTTTCGCGCGGTAGTACCGCCCGTATGGGTCATAGTTAGCGATAGTTCTTCTTGGTGACTTTTAAACTGGACATCTCATGGGGGAACTCTGCTTTCCCAATTCCAGGGAAAAAACCTGCTGACGAATTTATTCTCCTCCTTTAACTGCCTGTTCCTCGTCAACTAGTCACTGAAGCTACTCGGTGACCCCCTTTTACCCGTCCACTCTAGACTTGGTTCTATGCGACCGCCCTGAACTAGTTAAGGAGGTTGTAGTCATGCCTGGTGTCAGTGACCACCTGGCCGTCAGGACGAACCTCTCTCTTAATCAACCCAAACCAAACATGTAAATAAGACTGTATATAACTACACTCGGGCTAACTGGCCCCTTCTAAATACACTGTTTCTGAGCAAACTCCCAACTATGTACACTGGCGACATAAATACTGCATGGTCTAACTGGAAATCGCTATTCTTGGAATGCGTTGAGCTAGCGATACCAAAGGCAACCATCAAAGGCAAGCGAAGAGAGCCGTGGATCACCAAGGAAGTACTCAAATGTATTCGAAAAAGAAATCGTATGTTTAGAGCTACTAAAAATAGCCAAGATCCAAAAGTTAAGGAAAAATACAATATTTACAGAAACCGGGTCAAAACTCTAATCCGTGACGCTCACCAAAAATACATCTGGGGTCTTGGTGGTAATAGCAAAAACCTCTGGAAATATGTACATTCAAAGCAAGGCAGTTCAGCGCCAGCTAACTTCATGGATAATGGGCAGAAACTTACAAATCCAGAAACAATAGCTAATGCTTTCAACACCAAATTCAAAAAATCGTTCAACGCAGAAGCTCAACCTAGCATGTTTATTCCACCCAAACAGGCACACATCGGGATCCATAATCTCTACTTTACTACCGCCGAAGTCACAGCAAGTCTAAAAAATTCAAAACCAAACTCAGCGCATGGCCCAGATGGTATACCATCGCGCATTCTCTTTGAATGTGCTAGCGCTCTGGGCTCCATCACTGGGTGGATTGTTCAATCACTCATCCGCATGTGGAGCTGTACCGGATGAATGGAAAACTGCTCACGTCGTCCCAATCTTCAAGAAGGGTGACAAGTCGAACCTGGACAATTACAGGCCAATTTCACTAACAAGCGCTGTCTGCAAGGTGATGGAAAGGCTCGTGTCCGCAGCTCTCCTGGATCACTTTCACATTCAACAATCTCATTGGTGATAGTCAGCATGGGTTTTTGCCAAAAAGGTCATGTGTCACTATGCTAATCGACGTCATCGATGACTGGCAGTTCGCCATGGATAGTGGGAAAGTGAAACAAGTTGATGTTATAACCTTGGATTGGGCCCGGCTTTTGACCGTGTCCACATGACAGGCTTTTGGACAAGCTCAAGAAATACAAAGTTGATGGTTGTGTGCTTTCATGGATACGTTTCCTTCTTAAAAGGTCGTACTCAGTGTGTCTTATTTGATGGCGCAAAATCAAGCTCTGCCAAAGTTACGTCTGGGTCCCACAGGGTTCAGTCCTGGTCCACTGTTGTTTACATTCTACATGCTCGACTTACCATCTGTAATTAGCCCTTTCACAAAAATTGCCCAGTATGCGGATGACTCCACTCTGTATAAATCTGTAAATAACGAACATGACTCATCTCAACTGCAGCAGGATTTAGACAACATTCAATTGTGGTGCGAATGTAACCAAATGCAACTCAATCCCAGTAAGTGTGAACTATTAAGAATCAGTAGGTCCAATTCTCCTGTGAATTGTTTGTACACCCTGAAGGATATCACAATTCCTATAAAAACTTCCACCAGGCTTTTAGGTGTAAATATAAGTAGCGACCTTAAGTGGAACATGCATTGCAATGTAATCCGAAACAGGGTGGTTAAACTCACTGGCTTTATTTATAGAAATTTGCACGGTTGCAAGAAGCAAGTACTTCGCACTGCTTATCTCACACTCGTTCGCCCTATTATTACATATGGCCTTCCAGCATGGCACCCTACAACTGCTGCCAATATAGCCAAACTGGAATGTTTACAAAATCGAGTGAGTAAAATCATTACCAGCAAGGGTGAATTAAGTGCTACAGTAAGAAGACAACAGTGTAACCTGCCATCTCTGGAATTGTATTTTAAACAAATAGATGTATTGTACATAAAAAAATGCTTTAACAATCTTGTCCACACATGTCCATTCAAGCGACTACAGTTGCGCTATAGGAGTGTCCAGAGAAACGAGGGTGTAACCCTATCCCCCCCTTTTGCAAGGACATCTGCTTACCAATGTGGTTTCTTTTACAGAGTAGTTAGTCTCTGGAACACATTACCAGCGCCTGTAAGAGCCTCATCAGTCCCAAAATTCAAAACTTTAGTCAAAGCACGTTTTAAATAACCGATGCTCTCCTAACATGGTGATTACTGTTTGAGATTGTTGCATCTACGTAAATCAAATCTTTTAATACCTTAGCTTCATTTTCAAGACATTCACTCACAATAATTGCGCACAATTATTAATATACTCTGTTTCACATTCTCAGTTCTGTCAATGTATATTCTCTGACTGTCTTCAATCAATTTAGTTTTTCTTTCAACTCTTGAGTATTTGCAACTAGCTTACAACTTGGCTTATGACCTAGCATTCTCTTGGCTCTGACTGGACATGATTGGACTCTCACAATGTTCTCATCTCATTCATCTAAAATTAAATGTAATTTTGTTTTTATTGTATCTCAAATTTTCATACTCATTCATTTAGATTTAAACCTAGTGTATTGTAGTTTTATTGTATAGAAAGCAAGCTAAGCCATTCTTCCATGGAGCTAACTAGCTCTTTTTAGCTTGCTTAATAAATATCTGTACTCTGCTAATATAGGTGTGTATAATTATGTCATCTACCACGTTATGTGCTCTTGGTTTACCTGTGCTGTATATGGTGTGTTACATATATGTATGTGTATTTGTAAAGTTTGGAATTTGTTGAATAAATAATAATAATAATAATAATAATAATAATAATAATAATAAAGCTGAAATTTCGGATTCGACCGCCGCACTATCAGTGGCTATTCACCCTGCCTATACGCTGGAACGCTGTATATATCTTGGTAGGCCTACAAATGAGGGAACGTGTCAAGTCACAGAACATAATAATATAATTTTGCAATCGCAACAATCATTAACCACCAACAACCACAAACAAAAGTTATTTAAAATATCAAACCTTAAAAATACTCGCAAAACACTCAAATCTTAAAAATACTCGCAAAACACTCAAAAGAATCGGAAAAAATCCGGGCCGTGTGCCCTAGACCAGCATTGGCTGGGGGTCCTCTCCCCCCCCCCACACGATCCCCAATGTACAAAGTCATGTACTTTTTCAAGAAAAGAGCGTAGATATACACATTAATAAATTTCAATAACAACACGATACACAATATTATAATTTTGATGAAAACAGTTGTGCATTATTTGTCCATTTTATCTATCTATTTCGAATATTAATCCGATTGTTTGTATTAGACTATGTTGTGTAATCTTGTAATCGAATTATAATTGCGTGGTTACATTTTTTTAGGTTTGTAATAATATATTTCGATAATTCCTCTCCACCTAACACATTTTTATTACACATATTATAAATTTAATTAATAACAGTTCTTTAAAATCTAATGTTATATCTCGGGCGCGATCTCGGGTTGGAAGATTTGACAAACCCATTACAATAAAATCACGCATGGATTTCTTTATTTGTTATAATTTATAAATAAACTATCATTATCCCAAATGGGTAACACTTGTGAGTTGTGAGTATGCATCGTATTATGGCTAATGTTAGTAATTAACTATTAAGTAAGATCATAAAACTATCTACCCACATAATTCCTGAACACATTGTACTGGTTACAAAATGTATGATAGATTTAAGTTCGGACAATGAATAGTTATAACGAATTTAGTTGACGATGATAGTGGGGTTTCATCACGCGCCGAGCGGCAGTCGGCTTGAGGAGCGATCTTGATTACGACATGCGCGGACTGGACGCAAACGCGTTCACCGGAATGCCAGACCTGGGTAAGGAAGAATATCATTGGATCATGGGTTAATCCTACAATGATTTAACCTTTCAAAGAATGAACATTGTCTTTTTAAATAATTTGTTAGATTACAAAAAAGGATCAAGTAAATACGAATGACATTTGTTTTGAAGGCTGATTTAGATTTGGTAATGCGAATGGTTGAAGGAATTAGGTTCCATGCTCGGGCAGCAGAAACAGGAAATGAATTACTGTATAAGGAGGTTTTATGTTTGGGAATTTTTAAAGTTAATGTTGATTGTGACCGTGTGTTGTTGTCATGGTTGCAATTAAGAAGATTTACACATTGTGAAAGATGGAGCTGAATTGTTGATGATATTGTGTAGAAGAGAAAGAGAGTGATACACACGTCGTTGCTCAAAGGTAAGCCAAGACAGTTCGATTCTGGATGGGGTCACATGATCATAATATTTAAGATTAAATATAAATTTCAAGCTAGCATTCTGAACTTTCTGCAATTTGTTGGATTTTTGTTGTGTGAGATTGTTACTGTAAGTAACATCACAGTAATCAATCGTGGAGAAAATGAGAGATTGCACAAGCATGATTTTTATCGTTGTTGGTAAGAAATTCCTAAGTCTCTTGAGACAGTGCATTGTTCTAAACGACTTTTGACAAATGTTTGATATGTGATCTGACCAGAGTAGGGATTCATCCATAAGCAGTCCAAGGTTTCTTACTGTTCGAGAATAGCTAAGCAAGTCTCCATTAATATTAAGTTTTGGGATGATACTTTTGTTTAGATTAGATAAAGAAATTGTTGTGCAAAAATAATAGCTTGTGATTTTGTTGGATTTATTTTTAAACCGATTCTATTCGTCATTTTATACAACACATCAAGATCACCATTAAAGTTATGTAAAGCTTCAATAAGAAATTTAATCGTAGTAATTATGTAAAGCTGCAAATCGTCAGCATATAAATGATACTGACAGTACTTTAGGATTTTTGAAATCGGTTTCATGTAAAGAGAAAAAAATAGATAACCACTAGTAACCAGTTAGAATCCAGAAAATGTATTATAACTAAATGTAAACTTAACGAGAACCAATCGATAACAATTTGATAGCGTATGACCAACCAAAAGACAACCGTAATTATTATTAAACTACTAATAACCATGATAACCAACTGTTAGCCTCAAGTAACAACCAAATTACTTTACTAAATCATTTTTCCAAATGCATTAAAAACAGACAGTAGTTTCAACAGCGCAATCAAAGATTATTGTAAGAAGGTTGTAGTTATATTTTTGTTAGTTGTAGTATTGTCTAGTTTTAGTTTATAGGATGAGCGTAGCGAGCGAAGCGAAGATTCCATTTCACTACACTGGCTTTGTTTAGTTTAGCCTCAGCCAACAAAATTCATTTCCTACATGTAATAATATTTTCCTTGATCTCATCTTTGTTAATAACCCTGACTTAACAGTATCCTGTCCTTCTGCATCCTCTTCATATGTCCAAACCACCCACCTTTTTCCCTAGCTAAAATTTTTAAATCTTTACCCATTCTTTCCCTTATCTTCGTGCTCCTCACTTATAAAGCTTTGTACTCCCATTACACTTTAAAAATTTCTTTTAAGCAGTTTGAATTTGTTTTCTTCTTTCCCCCCAAGGGCCCTGTCCTGCACCAAAAAGTGATCCCGGGGTAAAAAAGTGCTTTGTATTTTAAAAGTTTGCATCCCCTGGCACTTCTTTTTTCCAAAAGCAGTTTCCTCACAACGGGAAAAACCTCTTGATCCTACGTTTTGCAATCCCCGCGTCTTTTTTCCACGGCGGAGATTATCTGCCCAGGTAAACATAGTGCTCACTAGTTCTTCTCCTCAATAAAATTTTTTTCCTATTCCCAGACCTCTTCTTCTTCCAAACCATCACTTCACCTTGTCAATGCCATCTCTATAAAAATTCTTCCGTACATTCTTTCCATTCTCCCTTTTTGTTTTGTACCTTTCCATGATTCCCCCCCATATGAGTATTCATCAGAAATTTTTTTAAAGGGTTTCTGGACGACTCCTCCACTCCCCCACTTCCTAAATATCCGTCGAGTACTATAGAAGACATCGGTGACAGTACACCCCCTTGTCTGAACCTGTCTTGCTTCAAACCAAATCCGTTCTGCCACCCTTTAGTTTCCAGCAACTCCATCCTTCACATACAACTCTGTCCCTTTCCACCAACTTATATCAATTTCTTTTTTTGGGGGCTTTTCCCAAAAACTCTGTCTCTGGGCATTCTGTCTGGGCCTTTTAAGACCCAGAAAAAAAATCCTTTCCTCCTCCCCCTTTTCCCTTTCTTTTTCCAAGAGCTGTCTTTTTTGGAAAAAATAAAGTCCACGTTTGCCCGCCACTTCTAAAACCCATGTCGCTCCTCCCCAAGCCTCTTTCCCCTTTCTTCTTCTCTTTTCTAGCACTTTTTCATACAGTTTGGGCACATTGGAAAAGTAGGTGTTACCTTATAATTCCAACGTTTTTGTCATTTTTTTAAATATTTTTACTATAATCCCTTTTTTTCCAACCCTTTTGGGAATCTTTTATTTCCAAGCTGCAGCCCCAAACATCTGAAAAATCCATTTCCCCCGTCTTTTCCTGCTGTTTAATCATATCTACAACCATCATCCCCCGGGGTGCCTTCCCTTTTTTTCATTTAAATCGTGCCAATTTAACTTCCGTTCTGAGAGATCTTCTTCCTCACTTCTATTCTCTTCTCCTTCTTCACTACACTAGGGCTTTTTTTTTCGGGAAATACTTTTTTGCGCTGGTCTTCTTTTCCTTAATCCTCTACTTTAAACAAACTCTCAAAAAGTTTTTTCCAACGTTTTTTTCTCCGCGAGTCTTTGTAACGGTTCCGTCTTCTTTTGTGGGAAAAATATGTTTAAAAACTCCCCCCTTTTCTCCTTTATAATGTTTTTCAACAATTTTTTTTCCTTGAAAAACTTCCTCCAATTTCTCTCCGAACTCCTCCTACTCTCTTCTTTTTCTCTAATCACTATGTGCTTTTCCTTTTTTTTTCGCCCTCCTATTTTATACAAATTTTCCCCTGTATAATTCTTGATCTTCTCTCTCCACGCCAGTCTCTTATCGCGCACAGTTCTTTGACTGTTTCTTCCACCCCGGTGTTTTCCTTCTCTTTTCTTCTCCCCCTTTCTCTTCCCCATACTTTCCCCCATAGTTTCAAGGAACTTAATTTTTTCATTTTTCTTCGATTCCCCGAATGTCCCCCATGGGAACATTTCTCGTATCTTTCCTGAATTGTTCTTTCTTCTTTTATTTGTTCTTCCACACTTTTAATTCGCGTCTTCTTTTTCTTTTGTATTCATGACATTTTTCCATCTGATTTGAGCTACCAGCAATTGTATCGCTATCCAATGCTACTGATGGGGAAACCCCCAAAATCTTCAAAAATCTTTTCTATTCCTTTTTCCCCCCAAATATAATCATAAGGGTTTGTGCCTTTTATCCCCCTCTCCCTATCCATATCTTGTTATCTTATGTTGCACCTTTCTTCTCAAACCCCTTTTTCCTACTTTCAACGAGTTCCTGCACCAATTCTTAATTTTTTTTCATCTGCATTCCTCCCTTTTTTCCCCAGCCATGTGGACCAAATACTTCTTCATAAACCCCTTTTTATCATCTCCAACCATGGCTTGAAATCCCCATAAAATAACGCCATTTCCTTCAAGCAACTTTTAATTCAACTAACTTGTCCTTTCCTAGTAGGGCTCCGGTTTAGGGTGCATACACTTGTATGACATTCACATGTTTTTTTGATCTTTTCAATTTCCCTTGTATAATTTTCACTTGTATATGCTATGCTACAACATTTTCTTTATATCTTGGGCGGCAATGAATCCTACCCCAATTCTTTTTCTGTACCTCCTGACCCATCAACTTGTAACCACCCGTAAAACCTTTTCCCTTTTCCCCTTTTCCCCCTCCACTTTGTCTTACTTAGTCCTAGAAGTTCAATTTACGTTCAAACATTGTATCGATTAGCTCTTCCCTCTTTTCCCTTTATCGAGACAATGACAAGTACCTATTTTTGTAAACTTTTTTTTCCTGTTTCCCTTTTTTTTGCAATCTTTTTAGGGTTTTTCATCCTTTTTTCACTTCGGGTTTGGGAAACTTTGCATGTTTTTTGTATGGATTCCTCCACACCCCCTTGTCCGAAAACCTCATGCTTGATTTCGTTTCGTTCTCTCCAATCTTTTTTATGCCAATCGAGCTTGCTAATCTTCATCCACCTGCATTCCTGCCGATCCCCCAAGGGGGAAAAAAAACCTACTGTTTACAAAATTCACTCCATTCACATTTGCCCACTTTTCCAGGTGATTATTAACTACACAGCTCCTTCTAGAATCCCATGCACTACTACAATGGTATCTCTTTCATATGTCTCCCTCAACAACTTTATCACCTTTGAAATTCCATCAATTATTATTGGATGAGCGTAGCGAGCGAAGCGAAGATTTCATTTCACTACACTGGAGAAAAAAATCCGGAATGTTTTTTTTTTTTTTTTTTTTGTATGTATTTTTGTGTGTTTGTTAACACGATTCCGGGTAAAACCCATACCCAATTGCAAAGAAATTTTATGGAGGCCTTCGAAAACTCGAAATTAGAACTGCCACGTTTTTGACGCAAACGGAAAATATTTCTCTTAGAATTTTAAATTTACGATTTTTTTTTGAATTTTAAAAAAATTCTTCAGCTTTAACACCTACATCTTTATCCGATTTTTAAAGATTTTTTTACCTAACTTTAATTTTTTGAAACTGGGATTCGTTAAAAAATTTTAGCGCAATCGAAAAACATTTTTTATGAAAACAAAATTTTTCCTTTTTTTTCTTTTTTAAAACAATTCTTTTACTTATCACCTACAGTTTATCCTATTGGAATTTTTTTTTTCACAAACCTTTTTTTTTTATGAAAATATCTTCGTGTAAATTTGTGCGCAATCGAATAAATTTTCTCATGAAAATTTCAAAAAAGACTTTTTCCCTTTTTTTTAATTAGATTAATTAAAAAAAAAAAAAAGTTAATTTTTTATTTAATTTAATATAATTTTAAAAAAACTTAAAATAAGTAAGATTTTTTTTTACAGAACAACTGAAAAACCGCATTAAATGGGCACTCAAAGCACCAATTACCTCCCAACAAGCGGGGGGACTTAAGCGTTTTCCTATATTGATATCAGTCCCTTTTCTCAAC
>JAMZAV010004129.1:0-58350 GCA_024449915.1 Sweltsa coloradensis
GCAGCAACCACTAGCTTATGATCATCAATAGATCAATAGATCAATAATAGGGAGTAAAATTCGTATATCTTGTCAAAGTGATTGCTATATCGACCATATTCTAAAAGATATGCCCAGTAGTAAAATATGGGCAAATGTCGTTGACTTTGGCAGTGAATAATATTGATTTTTCCATTCATTGCGTGGTAATCTTTGGCGATACCCAACATTCGGAAAAGGAGCACGACCACATTTAAAAATGGCAATTTAAAGTTCTAATATGCAAATTTATGGTCACTTCCATGCTGACAGTGTCAGCATATTATTAATGCGGAAGACACAATGCAAAAAAAACGTTAACAGAAACCATAAAAAATGCACAAATATACTTTAAACTAGATTGCGTATTCTTTACTACAACTCGCAATACACAAGCTATAGTTTTTAAACCCTAAGATGTTTGTCTGATCACGGAATCGCATTGGCATCATCATAAATGTGTTCCATCATTAAAAATTGCAAACAAAATTCGAGTAAAGTGGAATAGATCTAGGCATAAGTTGCCAAAAAATGCTATAGACCTAGGCCTTTACCAACAACATAAAAAATTGATACGTTGTTTGTGGTAGAAAACTTTAAATTGTTTCTTACCCGTTGATGACATTTTTATTGATCAGGCTGTTTATAGTATCATAAATACTACCTCGACAAAACAGCCCGATCAATAAAAACGTTATTTGTGGTAAATCAACCCCCATCCCCTAATAGTTTATATTATTTTTAACTTGATTTCCAGCATTCACCATGAAGGCACCTAATGAGTTATCAGCATGAAATTTGGCATGATGGTACATACTAATATAAAAAAATAATCCGCCGAGAGGCAAGCGATATTCCACCCCTAACACCCCAAAAATCATCCCCTAAAATTGGAATAAGTCAAAGCTCTAACCCAAAATTGAGTTTTTATTCAAATTAGTAAATTATGTTTTAACGTGTTTTAACCCAATCGGCCTATTCTCATTTCCTAAACCACATTTTTTCAACCCCCATCCCCAATAGTTGATATATTACCTTGATTTCCAGCATTCACCATGAAGGCACCGAATGAGTTATCAGCATGAAATTTGGCATGATGGTACATAATAATTTATATTTCAACCTCACTGTTCCCTACCACCCTTAACTTTGGGAAAAACGTTAGGTCGTATTTAATACAATTTTAATATTTTAATTGCTGATTAAAATTATACGTCAATGTGTTATAGTCCGGTCAACGAACTTACAAGATTGTTAAAACATAAAACACAAGATGGTAGCTTTTGTTTCTAGACAATCTGTTTTAAAGGCATGTATCCACCTTTACACGTATTCACGTATTTCACGCCTGATATGAACAAACAACAAAAAGATGTGATATCCCCACCCACCCCCCCCCCCCCCCAAATACAAAAATTTGTAAAAAAAAAAAACGGCAGCCAAGCTCTCCTTCCACAGTCTTCGGCTGTGAATGCTGTGAGATATAGAAGTTGAGCCAAGCATTTCATTCTTTCTCCCTAGTTTCGCATTAAAAAGAAGTCATTTCGCCTGTTGACGAGCGCCAAGCCAATCATTTTCGTGGTAAAAAATGTAAAAATTTTAAACTCAAAATCATAAAAAAAATTACTTGGCCATTGACTTTTTAAAGTTCTCATAATGAACCAAATTCAATGGCCAAGTAATTTTTTTATGATTTTGAGTTTAACATTTTTACTTCTTTTACCACGAAAATGGTTGGCTTGGCGCTCGTCAACAGGCGAAATGATCTTACTTCTTTTCAATGCGAAACTAGGGAGTAAGAATGAAATAATTGTCTCAAATTATATATCTCACAACATTCACAGCCAAAGACTTTTGAAGAAGAGCTTGGCTGCAGTTTTTTTTTTTTTTTTTTACAAATTATTGTATTTGAGAGTATAAACTATTAGAAATTGGAAGGAACATTACAAAATGAAACATACAATTAAGCATATATGCCTAAAGAAGAAAAGCAACTAGCAAGAGTGATGATGTTGTTTAATAATCTTATGTTGGTTGTACTGGTTGCCTTGCTTGGTTGTGGGTGAATGTGCTGCACTCTATATGTGATGTATTTGGTTACCGAGGTAACGTGAATTGTTGACGAATAAAAATGGCTTTTTTGAATCAAGTCTGTTGTGTGAATTTATCCCGATTATTTACAGTTTATTCATCTAAATATTCTTAGGTTTTACTTAAAAACATCAAGAAAGACTGCGTGTATTAATAGGTTATGGGCCCAGAACAGCGAATTACTTTTAAACAGTGAACAGACTATTGTGTGCGCGATTGCGAAGGCCGGATTGAGAAGGTCTTGAGAAACGTGATCGTCACATAAAGCTTTTGTTTGTAGTTGCAAGCTTAGGCAAGTTTGGTTTTAATCTTATTTAAAGTGTTTACCTTGGTCGAACTTTCTTGGAAGGGTGAGCCTAGCTGTAGAAGAATATTTTATTTGACAGTGTGTAAAGGTAAGAGTGGCGTGTGTGTAGCTCTTAACCATAGGAGAATCGGACGTAGAGTGCAGATTCACGTGAATTGAATTCGTGTAGTAGGCAAGGCATAGCCTAGACATCTTTAAATATCAAAAATGGCTTCTGGAGGAAACTTTAGCATGGACCACAGCTTCACTATTCCTAAGCTGACAATGTGTAATTACAATGCTTGGATGGTGAGGGTAAAGTCAGAAATGTTGCTGAGAGAATGCTGGGAGGCCATAACAGGATATGAAGACGTGGAAAATGTGCCACTATCTCAAACGGAGGTAAGAAGGAGATCGAAGAATGATTTAACAGCACTGTCACTGATACTGAGCTCAGTCAGTGACGAGTTAATTTGTGATATCATGAACTTCGAAATCGCTAAGGAAGCATGGCAAACACTCGATAGACTATGCAATGACAATTCTCTTTATGGTTCAATGCTGAAACTTCGTGAACTAACTCATTAGACGAGTGAGCGTAGCGAACGTAAGTCTTTACTAACGCTATACTCGATCGGGCCTTGGCCGTGAGCATTGTCTGTTAAATGTCTGTCTGTTTGTCCGGGCTCATACGGCCGAACGGCCAAATAGATTGAGCTGAAATTTTAAACAGACATCCGTGACCATGTAACTTAGAACTGCTAACAAAATGAGCAATATCCGTTGCGATTTAAGCTGACAAGAAATAAAAATTTGAAAAATTTGAATCTAGATTGCAAATGTTTAAAATACTCATTAGTAAAATAGAACACAGCCTGTGAAAGTTCGCGATCAGTAGTATCTATGAGGGCAAGTCGATGTTTAGAATTTTGTTTTTGTTTTTTGTTATCCATGGCTTTGGCTTCTGTCATGTAATTTGACTTATACAATATAATTCATAAACTAGCCTACTTTATTCTAACCTATGCAAGGAAGTCTAGGAGTACGCTTCCGTTTGCCTAAGCTGTGCATATTAGAACCTTTAGCCAAGAACATGGCTCTGTATACTAATCGTTAAAGGCGAGAAAAGAGACGTATTTTATCTCGCAAACTTTAGCTGGTAAGAAGGGAAGTATATTAGTTCCCGAAACTAGAATAAGAGCTCTGGCAGTCGTCGTCGGGGACCTCCCATATTCTCTGACGACCTTCCCAACGACGACGAAAAGGACAAACGAACAAAGACAAAGACGATGACGACCACGACGAGAGGACCCTCCTTTTTCTTTCACCTTTACCCGTGGCTATTTCTGAACAGCACCAGCATGGGATTTTCCTCCCTATATCCTCTAGGCAAGAGTAGCGTTTTTGACCTAGCGGTTGTTGCACAATTAATCCAAACTAAAACTTAATTGGGACGTATAGGACTAGCCTTTTTTTTTATAACAAAGACGGCGACAACGACAACATAAACGGTTGACGCACCCTCAAACCAAAAAACTTCAAACCACTTTCTCTGTTCGCCTAGGCCTAAATCTCTTTTTTTTGGGGGGGGGGGGTTGATAAAGGACGCGTCAACCGTTAGGTCATAATGCACCACTCTAGCCTAGGGGATGGGGAAGAGGGGCCCATGCTGGTCAGAACCAGCCACGGGAAAGGGGAGGAAGGGGGATTTCTCACGTCGTGGTCGTCATTGTCTTTGTCATCGTTCGTTGTGTCATTGTCACCGTCGTCGGGGAGGTCGTCAAGGGAAGGGGGAGGTGTCCCCGACGACGATTGCCAGAGCTCGCCTCTAGTTTTGGGGAGTATAATATACTTCCCTCTTATTGGCTGATGTTTGCGAGGTGGACTTTTTCTCTTGAATCGCCTTTTACGATTAGCAGAGCCATGCTCTGGGCCAATTCTACCCCGGGCCCAGACGGAATCGTCTTTAATTTTTCATATATTGACGCTGGAGGAAGAACCTGTTATAGGGGTCATACACCGGCCGTTCGATTAAGCCTGGGGTGAAGCCTATCTGTTCAACAAGGGTCTGTGACCACAAATGTTTGTGTAAAGATTATACAAGGGAAACGCCAAAGTCGTTGTTAGACGAGTGAGTGAGCCATGTGTTGAGTACCCGCTAACATTACTTTTCTTCCCCCTACCTATAGGTCTCCCTAGCCTATCATAGGCTAGAGTGGCGCATTATGGCCTTACAGTTGACGTGACCTTATACAAACTAAACTTAAAAACTCTATTATTTATATCACAATATAATTATCTAACTTAAATGCAAATGTTCCCGGGTACTCAACACATGGCTCTCTCACTCGTCTAACAACGACTTTGGCGTTTCCCTAGTTTAAACAAAACAGATGAGATGAGTGTCACTGATTATTGCAGCAAAATTGTGAACTTGAATAGAGTTTTAAAGAAGAATGACATGGCATTTAGTGACAAGCAACTATCAGGGATATGTTTGACAGGACTTCCACCCAGATATGAAATCCTCATCAAGACTCTCACGTCTCAATCAACAGAACTTACGATGTCAGGTGTAAAGAAACTGTTACTTGAAGATGAAGATGAGAGAAAGCGAAGTGATGAAGGAAGCAGCACACATCAAGCACCGAAGGCTTCTAGGCAAGGGCAAACTCAACAAACTATGAGATACGTGAGTAGGCCTAGATCTGATGATGTTCAGGAGTTCAGAAATGATGTAGGAAGAAAGCCCAAGACCGGCAAGGGGAGACAGTACAAGTTTTGGTGTTATGCATGTGGCGGGGAAGGACATTTGCTGCCAAATGTCCCAAGGAAAAGAACGGGAAAAAAAAAAGGGGGCAGAAGCAAAAAAAGCAATGCGACAGTAAAACCCCGGGGAGCATGTATCTTTTGTGCAAAAAAGAAATGTGCCAAACAATGGCGATTTTGGGTTTACTCGACTGCGGTGCTTCGACCACAGATCATCGGAAGACCTCATCCAAGCTTTGAAGAAAGAGGGAGAAGTTGAAGGGGGGGAATGGAGCTCCGCTTAGATAGGGGAAAAGGGGAGAGTTACTCTACAAATGTCAGATGAATGTGGGGGAAAGGACATAAATTAAAGGGAAATTTTTGCTAGTGCCTAAACTCAAAGCCCCATTGATTTCCCAGGGACAGATTAAAGAAAAGGGTCTCAAAATTTCAGTTTTCCCAAGGGGTGTAAAAAATTCTACGGAAAGAGGAGGTGTTCCAAGCGCACGGGTTTGGGCAAGACTTTACTATGTCATACTTTAGGTGGCGTCACAATTAAAAGAATACAAGATGAGACCCACAAAAAAAAATGAAGGGCATCAAGATTTTCGCCTCTACCTGGCACAGCAGGTGGTCATCCGAACGAGAAAGCTTAAGAAGCTAATGTCTTTAGGAGCTTACGGAAAAGGGATAGAAAGGGGGAAAAGACTTTTTTCCATGCATTAAAGGAAAATGAACGCGACAAATTCCCAGTGGGAAAGGGAGAGAAGCAGAAAAAGTACTGACCGATTCACTCTGATTTGATGGGGCCCCCTCACACCCATGTCGGAGGGGCGCAGAAAATATTTGTCACTTTCATCGAGGGCGTCCAGTATGTATCGGCAGTTGCCATAAATAGGGAAAAGTGATGTCCTATCGGAATTTAAAAAGTACAAGGGGGAGATCAAGTAGTAATGGGAGGAAAATAACAAATTCAGATGATCAAGGTGGGGGGAAAACACAGGAGAAGATTTTGGAAATATTGGGGGAAAATGAAAAAACTGCATAGGAAGTCCGTTTACACACCCCAGCAAAAAGGTCTGGCTGAAAGAACTAACCTCACTCTCGGCAACGTGATGAGGTGTATGATCCCCAAACGGGGGGCCCGCTTTTTTTGGCGGAGGGGCTCAAAACAGCCGCTATGTTTCCAAAAGAGCCCTTCAACGCCCCTGACTTCCGCCACTATTGGGGTATGGTCGGATAGAGATCTACTGGGAGGAGGGGAAAACACATCAGGTTTTTTTGGCTGTAAGCTTGGGCGTGGATACCGACTTTTAAACGGAGCAGGAAGCTTGGACCCAGAGCACGGGGGTGTGTCTATTTGGTTACGACGAAGGAAAATAAAGGGGATACCTTTGGGGGACATCGGGGAAAGAAGAAAATCAGTAGCAGAGATAAAAAGTTCCGGGAACACTTTTTCCCCTTTCAAGTCTGCGAATCACCCAACCCAAACTAATGAGAGAGCGAGGTGTTTTTTCCCAATTGGGGGAGGTGCTAGACCCAGAGAGTGCCTTTCCCAGAGAGGTATCAGTCCAAGGAGAGGTCCCAGCCCAAGAAGATTTTCCAGCCCACGGAGGAGGTTTCAATCCAAGAGGAAGACCCAAATGCAAAGAGGAAATGCCAAGAAGGGGTTTCCAGGTGGGGTAATGGACCAACCCTGGGAGCTACCTTTACTCCGAGAAAGGGGGGGTTTCCCAAAACGGTGCAAGCTGTAATGTCCAGGTGGAAGAAAAGGAGGCCCCATGGACATCGGGACCCGGAACCGCTGAGGAGGCGCTCAGTGGACCCCAGGCAGGGGAGTGGAGAGACCCATGCGGAAAGCTAAGAAACATGGGGGCCCAATCCACTGGGAAATTGTAAGGAGGCCTAGGGATCAAATGTAATGGGGAGTAAGTGGATTTTTTCAAAAAGAAAATGTTTTTACAAATTTTAGTTTTAAGGGCTAGGCTGTAGCGCAGGGCTTTAGACAGTGGATGTTTGTTGATTGAAAAAATTTAATTTTTTCATTTCGGGGAGAGGTATTAGAAATTGGAAGGAACTTATAAAATGAAACGTTAATAAAGAATAGGCCAAAAAAGAAAAGCAAGAGGTGTGTTGTTTAATAATCTATGTTGGTTGTACTGGTTGCTTGCTTGGTTGTGGTAAAGTGCTGCATATGTATGTATTGGTTTCCCGAAAACGTGAATTTGTTGACGAAAAAAAAGGGCTTTTTTGAATAAAATCTGTTTTGTAAATTTTATCCCGATTATTTACAGTTTTTTCTTAAAAAATTTTCTTGGGTTTTTTTAAAAAAAACCAAAAGAAAGACTGCGGGGTTTTAAATTTTAAAACTACTGGGGATGGGGGTTGAAAAAATGGGTTTGGGGAAATGAGAATGACCTTTTGGGGTTAAAACACATTTAAACATCTTTTTAATAACTAATTTGAATAAAAATTCAATTTGGGGTTGGGGCTATAAATTTATTCCAAATTGGGGCATGATTTAGGTTGTTTCCTCTCGGTGGTTATTTTTTATATTATTTAGTACCATTTTTCCAAATTTTTGCTGATAACTCATTAGGTGCTTCATTGTGAATGCTGGAAATCAAGGGATAATATAAAATATTAGAGATGGGGGTTAAAAAAGTGGTTTGAGAAATGAGAATAGGGGGATTGGGTTAAAAAACATTAAAAAATAATTTTTTACCTAATTTTAATAAAAATTTTATTTGGGTTGAGCTATGAATTTTTCAAATTTTTGGGGTGAGTTGGGGGGGGAATACGCTTGCCCTCGGGGGATTTAATTGATATTTTTTTCTGCCCCCTGCCAAATTTCGCGCATGGAGCCAATATGTTAATATTTTTAATGGTTTTGAATTTAACGGTTAAATTTAAAAGGTTAAAAGGTTTAACGGTTTTGGTTTGGTTTTGAAAGCAAAAGTGCATGATATAGGGATATCTAAGTGTGGGCCAAATTACAAGTTTAAGATTACCGTTTTCTCTGTAGGGGCCCTTTTTCCCCTCTGTCAGAACAGAATCCCCATCCATCCACCAGCCAGCCCCCCCCCCCACCACCCAGCCCGCCGGAATTTTTAGACCAAGTTGGGGAACTTTTTTTTCACAGAACGGGTTATCGGATCGGGAAATTTTTTTTTTTTAAGGTCATGGACCACATATCAGGTCATATACCGAGTTTCAAGATTGTTGGATGAGCGTAGCGAGCGTAGCGAGCGAAGCGAAGATTCCATTTCCACTACACTGGAGAAAAAAATCCGGAATATTTATTTTACTGTATTATTGTGTGTCTGTTAGCACGATTCCGGCTAAACCGATTCTCCAATTGCGATGAAATTTTATGGAGGCCTTCGAAATCTCTGAACCAAGAACTGCCACGTTTTTGAGCTCAATCGAAAAATTATTTCTCGTGAAAATTGCAATTTTACGATTTTTTCGATTTTTTGAATTTTTCTTCAACTTATAACACCTACATGCTATATCTGATTTTAATGATTTTTCACAGAACCTTAATTTTATAAATTAATATATTCGTGTGAAATTTGAGCGCAATCAAAAAATAACTTTTCAAGAAAATCACAATTTTATGACTTTTTCGAATTTTTTTAAACATTCTTTGACTTATAACACCTACATGTTTTATCCGAATGTAATAATTTTTTCACAGAACCTTAATTTTATGAATGTTTATATTCTTGTGAAATTCGAGCGCAATCAAAAAATTTTTTTTCATGAAAATTGCAATTTTACGATTTTTCCAATTTTTTGAAACTTTCTTCGACTTATAACACCTACATGCTTTATCCGATTGAAATGATTTTTCACAGAACATTAATTTTATAAATTAATATATCCGTGTGAAATTTGAGCGCAATCAAAAAATAGCTTTTCAAGAAAATCACAATTTTACGATTTTTTCGATTTTTTTAAAACATTCTTTGACTTATAACACCTACATGCTTTATCCGATTGTGATGATTTTTTCATAGAATCTTAATTTTATAAATTAATATATTCGTGTGAAATTTGAGCGCAATCAAAAAATAATTTTTCATGAAAATCGCAATTTTACGATTTTTTAGTATTTTTAAAACATTTCTTCGACTTATAACACCTACATGCTTTATCCGATTGTAACGATTTTTAAACAGAACTTTAATTTTATAAACTAGGAAAACGCTTAAGTCCCGCCGCGTTGTTGAATGAGCGTAATTGGTGCATCGAGCGGATTTTCAGTTGTTCTGTGAAAAAATCGTTATTAAGTTGAAGATTTTTTAAAAATTAATTTAAATAAAATAATTTTTTGATTGTAAAAAAAAAAAATCGTAAAATTGCGATTTTCAAAGAAATAATTATTTGATTGCGCTCAAATTTCACACAAATATATAAATTCATAAAATTATGGTTCTGTGAAAAAATAATTAAAATCATATAAAGCATGTAGGTGTTATAAGTCGAACAAATTAAAAAAATCGAAAAAAATCGTAAAATTGCGATTATCATAAAAAATCATTTTTCGATTGCGCTAAAAAACGTGGCAGTTTTAAGTTCAGAGATTTCGAAGGACTCCAGAAAATTTCATCGCAATTGGAGTATCGGTTTAGCCGGAATCGTGTTAACAAACAGCCAAAAATACAAAAAAGAAAAAAAAGAAAAAAAAACATTCCGGATTTTTTTCTACAGTGTAGTGAAATGGAATCTTCGCTTCGCTCGCTACGCTCGCTACGCTCCTCCAATTAATATATTGGTGTGAAATTTAAGCGCAATCAAAAAATAATTTCTCATGAAAATCGCAATACGCTTATTTTCGTTAAAAACAATTACGCTCATCCAACAACGCGCCCGAAAAAGCGTTTGCGAAGCTTCCTAGTAAATATTTCGGGACGGCGTGTGCAGATAGCTGAAAACCCCCCAACTCAGGTAGGAGTAAACAGGGTCGAGAAACATCGCCTTCTAAGCAGTCGCGTGCGCTTGGCTGCGGGCAAACGACCGTCGCCCTAGATAAAAAATAAATAAATTCGTATTTAGAGTATACCTACTCAGTAATAAAACAAACCATAGCGACCAAGCTAACACTGTAGGCCCGACGCAATCGACGAGTGAGCGATAACCAAACAAAGACCTAGTTTTTAAAAATAAATAGGAAATATAGCAATCAGTGGTATGGACAGTACGAACACAAGCGGATCAACGCCAGAATCAACAAAACCGATTCAGAACAACTTTGAATTTATATTGTGCCCCGTTGCTAGGACGGCTCTAGAGTCACAGTTTATTAATTCTTAAGACAAGAAGTGATGAAATGAAATCCATATTAGAAAAACTTCCGCCAAAGCGGGATTCGAATCCGGGACCTTCTGCATAGGAACCATTACTCCATCGAGACACTTAGTTACGAAATTTAATATTATGTTAAAGCTTACTGTGCCAGTCACACTAATATTATCTTGTCATATGGTACAAAGTTGTATTTCGTTTCAATTAGCTAATAACAAAAAAAAGATGTAGCAAAGAGCCAAAGTTTCGGGTGATGGTTGTACTGATAAACTAAGTTCTTGGTGATGGATTATTTATTACTAATTATATATTAATAAATATAATGAAAACAGGGAAACTGCATTCATAGAATAATATTGACACATTACGCCAATATTAAATTGTTATATTTTCTACAAAACGCAATTGATTAATGGATAACATTATTTAAATTAATTTTAGTGAGTGCAATTTTTATTGATATATTAATAACATGTTCGTGAGCATTCAAAGATCGATTTTCATGTTTTGAGTAATGGTTTCTTCCAAGTAGCATGGGTTATTACTAGAATGGACAAAGGACGACTATGTCACTGGATATGGCATCAGGAATAGTCTTCTTCATACTCACAACGATGCCATTTTCATGTGGGCATATTATTAACATATACCCGGAAGTTATTGTGAATGTCCATAATTACTTAAATGCAGATTGTGCGTTTTTCATCGAATCAAGTGAATTCTTCAGTGATTTTCATATTTTGAAAACTCAAAGACGTATGTCTGATCACGGTATCTCATCGGCCGTGATAAACACGACGTCCGTCATCGACAACGACCACCGCCTTCTAACATCCTGCAACAAACCGATTTATGTCAACTTTGATGAAAACAATACAAAAACACCACGTTTTAAAATGTTATCAGAATCGAATAAACTTTCAGGAGGGATATGGTTACTTTTCCTTGAAGTTTCCACGAATCTAGACGAGTATTTCCTCAACATCAACATTCCGTTTGATTGTGAGTTTATCGTAGCAGCCCCACTGGACACAGATGGGCGCATCGGCTTCACCGAAGTATATCGAGTTGCTGAACATTTACCACTTCAGAAGTTTTTTATAGGTTTCTGGAAGGTCGGAGATTTTGTTTGGCATGAGAAGGGATTATACGATAGAAGAACCGATCTCAATGGGATAATTTTTAAGATGGGCATTCACGAATGGGGTAGTATCTCCTTAGTGAATGATTCTACTTATAATCAAAGTGTTGTTGGGGGATTTGATGGTGATATATTGAAAATATTGGAAAGCCACATGAACTTTAAAAGTGATCAAGAAAAACCAAAGAACGGGGCTTGGGGAAATATGCTTGACAACGGTACTTGGGATGGAATTGTGGGAGCAATACTCTTCAACGATGTAAATATGTCGGGGATCCCTCTGACCTTGACATCGAACCGGTTAAAGTACATATCTTTCAGCATACCGTATCTAACCGAAAGTGTTCTAGTTTTCATCCGAGAGCCAATAAGAGAAACATCTTTGAAGAGTTTGGTTTCTCCGTTCAGTCTTGAGTTGTGGACATGCTTTTTATTCAGTGCTGTCTTTATGTCCGTTATTTTAGCTTTCCTCCACAAATTAGATGGGGTCAATCAACAATTTACAGATATTCTTTTTCAACTCTTGGTTGCAATTTTCTGTCAACAAGGTTCAACGGAATTATCTCGATCGTCTTCAAAACGTTTACTTATTTTTATGGTTTACTTACTGGGAACTGTAGTTTTAACTAGTTATTCATGTGTTTTTATGTCAAGTCTTGCAACGTATATACCAAAAATGCCATTTAATTCTCTCAAGGGTTTACTTGAGGATGGGAGTTACTCTTTGGGTTCGCTAAAGACAAACAATATATATGACGAATTCAAAACCTCCCGGGGAGCCGATAAAGACGATCTGAAACTACTATATGAAAGACACATCGCCCCAGATCCAGACAATACCCCTTTGACTATCGAAGAAGGGCTAAAGAGAGTATGCACACATAGATTTGCCTATCTTATTGAAGATGATACGTTTCTACTTATGGATGTAGATTGTAATATCGTGCCTTTAAAAACAAGTTTCTTGAAGGTGAATGTTGGGTTAGCTTTCCCAAAACGCAGCCCTTACATTGGAATTTTTAATAACAACATACTTAAATTATTGAGTAGTGGTATCGTTAAAAAGCATTTCAAAGATACTATGAATAAAAAGATTCAAAAAGAAGGTAGAAAAAAAATTTCTGTAAGTTTTGAGACAGTGATGCCGATTGTTTCATTTGGAATTGCTGGAATACTAATTGCGTTATTGGTGTTAATAATTGAGTTGTTACATTTCAAGGTTTAGACTAGGACTTGCCAAACGTGACAGTCCTCCCCACATCCCCTAGACTAGAATAGCGCATAACGACCTAACGGTTTGCGTGCCCTTAAACCGATTACACTGAAAACTAGATTCCCATTGCTGAATTCAGAAACGTAATGTGCTACATTTATTCTTTTATAACGTAAATAATAAATAAGTAACATTTTAGGTTGAATTTTTGTTTGTAATATTGTATACGCTGTATATGCTGTGTGTGCTGTGTGTGTGTGTGTGTGTGTTGTTGTGACGCTGTACGTGTTTGATTATTTATGTTTGTAATGTACTAATAAATGGTAGGACACTTCGTGATATGGGGCTCAGCCCTTTGTAATTTTTGACTTAAATAAATAAATAAATAATAATTATGTTTTAGTAACTAAACGTTGCACATTGAAAATAAATAATTTTAACAATGATAAAAAACTATGTTATAATCATTATCATGATATCATCATAATTTACGAATACTAATAATAAAACCATTCCTTAATGGCTCTACTAAACATATTTACACTGCTACGAACTTATGTACATTTACAAGCTATTAAATCTAAACGTTTTAGATAGTCATTCGATAATTGCTTTTGGGCAATAGTATAGATGAATAGATAGATATATCGCATAATATATTATCATGGCAAGAGTATCTGACATGGAGCACTTACGGAATTTATTTCGTGTCAATCAAAATAAATATGATATTGTAGTAATCTATTACCATCCATTTGTAGATTGAAATGATATTTGCTTGTCTCATATTAATGCACTAACGCGATTCGAGACGATAAATGGTAATAGATGAGGATTGAAGTATGAATAGAAGGGAGAAGGGGAAAACTCGGTACCGCCACGTAGCCTACTCCTTCATCCATTTGTTGAAAGCAACTATTAAGAAGACAAAATGTTCTTAGATACAATTTCTTGGACATTGCTAATACTTTGCTTGCTAATAAATAAATTGTCTCCTTGTTATTCTGGTAACGCAGACCTGTATTTGAAAGTTATCTCAAGCGTTCTTCCTAATGTTAAGTGTGGTTGCGTGCACTTGGCTGAATCAAAAGATTTGCTGACAAATTATCAGATTGTGAAAACTCAGAGACGTTTGTCTGATCACGGTATCTCATCGGCCGTGATAAACACGACGTCCGTCATTGACAATGATCAACGCCTTCTAACAACCTGCAACAAACCGATTTATATAATATTCGAAGATAATGATACAAGAACTTTTTTAAAAAATTTTTTATCAGATTCAATGAAACTTTCAACAACTACATGGTTACTGTTCCTTAACTGTAACAATAATTTTGAACGGTATTTCGACTCGATCAATATACCGCTTGATTGTGAGTTCATCGTAGCAGCCCCACTAGACACAGATGGGCTTATCGGCTTGACCGAAGTCTATCGAGTTGCTGAACATTTACCTCTTCAGAAGAATTCTTTAGGTTTCTTGACACCAACTGAAACGTTTGTTTGGCCAAACGAAGGCTTCAATGACAGAAGAAGAGATCTGAATGGCCTCATTATCAACATGAGTGTTAACAAATGGGGACTTGTTTCCTTCTTAAACAAAAATAATCGGTTATCTGTTCACGGATTCGATGGTTTGCTATTAAAAGTCTTACAGGGCCACATGAACTTCAAGGGTGAACTTACTATACCCGAAGATGAATCGTGGGGAAACCTTCTTGCAAATGGATCTTGGGATGGAATCATGGGAGTCCTAGTTCGACATGAGGCCGACATGTCTGGTGTGTTTCTTACCATGACATTGGACCGTTTTGAAGATGTATCTTTCAGCATTTCTTATGTCAATGAGTATACGTATCTACTTTCAACAACCAAGCAGCAATGCTTCTTTGAGTAACTTGATGTCTCCCTTTAGCTTTGAACTATGGTTTGTCCTGTTTGTAACGGCAGTAGTATTATCAAGTATATTAACTCTACTTTACAGAAAGGATGGTCCTCAGCCTTACAGAGAAGTCTTATTCATAGTTTTTGGTGCAATATTTTGCCAACAAGGATCAGCTCAATCACCACAAGCCTCCTCTAAACGGGTGTTATATTTACTGTCCATTTGCTCGGGACAGTCGCTCTTAGCAGCTACTCTTGCTATTTCATATCTAGCCTCACACACTACACGCCCAGTTTGCCATTCACTGACCTTCAAGGTATTTTGGATGACGGGAGCTATTCCTTGGGGATGCTTAAAACAAGCTGGTTACACGGGGAGTTTAAAAATGCTCGCGAACCTAAGCAGACCGTTCTTAAGCAATTGTACGATCGAGTTGTAGCCCCAGACCCTCACAACATCCCACATATCGCAAGGGAAGGGCTACAAAGAATCTGCAGTCATAAATTTGGATTCCTTGCTGAAGAAGACACTCTTAAGGCTATGGACCTCGACTGTAGTGTTATGAGCCTACCCCAATATTTTGCTAAGAGGAGTGTTGGTTTGGTATTTCCTAAAAACAGTACGTACATTGGTATTTTCAATAATATACTTCTGAAAGTTATGGGCAGTGGAATCAGTAACAAACATTATAAAGAAAATTTATACAAATCCTCGTCCTTGAAAAGTAAACCAGTGATATCAGCAAGTTTTGAGACAGTTTTCCCAATTTTTGCATTTGGAGCAACAGGTATCCTGGTGTCAACATTGGTGTTGATTTTAGAATTTATATATTTTAAAATTTATTCGAAGTCGATAAGTGTTCTTCTATTAAAAATAAAAAAATAAGTTTAATAACAAATACAGGCCTGTGGTCAATAAATAATAATAATAATAATAATAATAATAATAATAATAATAATAATAATAAATTATTTAAGTTCCATGTTAAATTATGAGACTTGCTATCATAAAACAACGTTTGTTAAAAAAAGATTTGAAATCTTTACCCTTTTATACATGTTCATAATTTGCATTGTGATTCAGTACGAAACCATTTGAAGTGCTAAAACTTTAAAGACGTGTTTCGTTTAATAAAGAACAAAGTGTTGACACTTTCAAAACAAAATTATACACAAATATTTAGTGGTGGAGAAAGGGCAGACTATTCTCGATGGAATGCCATTTCGTAAACGTGTGTAACAATTGTTTAATAACTAGAAACATAGAGTATTTACCGTGGCAATTGTGTTTAGTTTTTCACTCTATCGCAAAATACGGTGACCCCATTAGCGACTATTACACTATATCGTCAATATCACTTTCTCGTTACATTTTTTCTTATGTAACTTATTTCTTTATTGAATGTTCGATTTGAAGGAAGGATAAAATGAAAGTACAACAAATAAATTTCAGGTGTGGTGTTTAGACGTATTTTATTGATACCAATGCAAATAAATCGTGTTTACAGCTACGTTACTAAATAATTCAAGAAATCCAGTCATATAGCAATTTTCTGATAGCTCACTACAATCTATTTACTCTGCCATTCATATCAAACCGCAAAACCATTACATTCCAACATCCTACATGACGTAATTTGCTAATGGGTTTTCGTTGATGTTAAGTATGAATTGAGTATGATAAAATCTTGTTAGAAAGTGAATACCTAGTGTGACACGTGGTGGACAGTAGCGTAATATATTTTGAAATGAAAGGTTTTGAAATCGAATTAACCGTGTGTAATTGTTAAGTAAAACCATCGTAAACGGCAAAACGAACTGATTGTAAATAAACAATTGCTTGTGCATTTCTTATCATTTGCCTACAAATAAGTAAATTTACGTTATGTGGATTAATTTACATCGTTTAAATGAAAGCACATTTATCATCTTGTCTTGTTTTGACAATGACGAATTGTGTCTAGGGGGAGTATTGATTTCTTTATTGGATGTGCCATAGAAAATGTACAACAACTATAAATGTGCTGGCGAATACTCTTGACTCATTGACTTTAAAACAATCGGAAGAAAAATAATTTTTGGAGCAATGAATATATTATTGTTTTAATGCAAGTACAAAAAATGTATTTAAGACTGGACATTGAATATAACATAAAAGATGGTAACAACAAAGTACCAAAAAAAGCATGTTCAATGTTCATTTATCTTCATATAGTACTAGCATGAAGGCATTTACACATTGTCAGTTCATCATCAAATATATATATTATACAGAAGTGACTAGCTAATATGGGTGGTTACAGCGTGGAATCCACCGACGATTATCATTTTAAGTTGGTTACAAAGGATTTTCTTCGTCACAGTCAAGCGCTGAGGCTAGATGCTCTTCACATCCATAATATTAATAAGTAATTAGTGTTATAGTTTCGATAAAGCAATCATAATTTTTTTATTTCCTTTATCATAACTATATAATTGTCACCCTCGAACAAGCTATCAATCATTTTCAATAGATACGCTTGGTCTAATTGTGTAATTATTGACATTGGGAGTCGGTTAGGGTCTTTATACCTACTTTGCCCTTGGACATTCAGTATTAACCCTTTAAATACCATAATTGGCTAGTATATCGATTATGTTAGAGGGTAAGGGTACATAGATACAAACATAGTTGATTCGTGTACACAAACAGAAAAAAAATTAAAAAGTTATGAAAACTTCAATTCTTGCTTGCGCAGCACTTACTGCTTGTGTACTCACGATATCGGTGACAACATTTGCTCACAACATCATAGAAATATACCCAACAGTTATTAAAAATGTAGGAACTTACTCTAAATCAGAATGCGTGTACTTTTTGTTGACAAGCAATACAAGTATAAACAGCAAGATTGTAAAAACTCAAGTAAGTTTATCTGATCACGGCATCTCATCGGCCGTGATAAACACGACGTCCGTCATCGACAACGACCACCGCCTTCTAACATCCTGCAAAAAACCATTGTGGATACAATTCGAAGACAATTTTTCGAAAGAACAATTCAAAATGTTTTCAGAAGAGAAAATACTCTCAAAAAGGACCTGGTTGTTTTTTCTCGAACATGGTCATAACTTGGACGAGTATTTTTTTAACATCAACATTCCTCTAGATTGTGAGTTGATTATAGCAGCCCCACTGGACACAGATAGGGGCATCACCATGACTGAAGTACATCGAACTGCTGAACACTTACCTCTTCAGAAGTATTCTTTAGGCTTCATATCGGAAATGTCTCTTTGGCCAGATGTGGGTATATATGAAAGAAGACGAGATCTTAAAGGTCTTCTGATCAAGATGAGTGTTATCAAAGGAGATCTTTTCACCTTCTCAAAAAAAACTCGTAAAATGGTTGATGGATTTGATGGTCTGTTATTGAAAATCTTCGAGGGCCACATGAATTTCAAGGGTGAACTTAAGGAACCGGATGATAAATCGTGGGGAAACCTGCTTGATAATGGCTCTTGGAATGGTATTATTGGAGTTCTAGTTCGACATGAGGCCAACATGTCTGGTGTGTCTCTAACAATGACTCCTGAACGTTTTGAAGACGTATCATACAGTATAGCTTATCATAGTGAGATTGCTCGCATACACTTTCGTAAACCAGCCAGACATACTTCTGTAAGAAATTTAGTGTCTCCTTTCAGCTTGCAGCTTTGGCTGGCCTTTTTTATCATCGCCATAGTTATATCGGCTATGTTTACACTGCTTTACAAAGAAGATGGTCCTCAGCCATTCAGGGATGTCTTATTTAAAGTTTTTAGCGCCATTTTCTGCCAACAAGGATCAGAAGAATTATCTCGAGTCTCCTCCAAACGTGTGTTGATATTTATTGTTAATTTATTGGCAATATTCGTTCTCAGTAGCTATTCTGCATTTTTCATATCAAGCCTTACATATTACACACCAAAGTTACCATTTTCAGATATGAAGGGTTTACTGGACGATGGCAGATATTTTTTAGGGATGCCAAAAAGGGGTTGGGTATTCGGAGAGTTTAAAAATGCTAAAAAACCTAACCAAATCTTGCTGAAACAATTGTATGATAAAACTGTAGCCCCAGACCCTGATAATGCCGTTTTAACTGTTCAAGATGGAGTTCGAAGAGTTTGCAAAATGGAATTTGGATTCATCGCTACAGACCGGACATTTTTTTCCATTGATCCACTTTGTAAAACAGTAATTTTAGATCAGTCTTTTTCAAAGAAAGGTATTGGCTTGGCCTTTCCGAAGAAAAGTCCATACATTGGAATTTTTAATAATGTACTCTTAAAATTATTGTCCAATGGAATCATAAGTAAGCATAATAACGATCGTAACAATAAACCGAGGCCATCGGTGAAACAAGATATTGTAACAGCGGGCATTAGGACAGTCAGTCCAATTTTACTAGTTTTTACTGTTGGAATTGGTTTGGCATTTTTTATTTTGGCAGTCGAATTAATTTATTGCAATCTTTGCACCAACAAACGGTGACTTAAATCATATATTTTATTTGTTGCATTCATAACGGTCTTAAGATTGGTATGTTGTTTGATTTATTCAATTGAATCATTTATTGTTAAAGGGATATTAGTCAGATAAAGTTAGTTTTGAGATATCAAAAAGAAAACTGTGCAGATATCCATGAATCCATTGTCACATAAAGTTGCTATATTTTGACATTAATTGATACAACTGACGTACATAAAACGTTTTAACAACAAAAACCATACGTATGGTCAAACATTGACATAAATGCCAATGGCATGTTCAAACAGTTGACTTACACCCTTTCTCAAATAAACGTAAATTAATTGAGTTTTGTTATGTGGTTTGGGTTTCTACAGGCTAAACTTTTTAAATAAATAACTAATTTTAATCGTAACTGGTTGTTGGAAAGTGATAACAACACAAGGACAAATCTGACTTCTAACCAAACTAAAACCACCTAAACCAGTTCTTCACCAAATGTTGAGGCATCTTCATTTAATAATATTCGATAAAACACTCATTTCGGCCAGAAGTGGACTTAATCATTTTGAGAATTAAATTATTCAATTGATGGATCTGACATAATAATTACGGACTTTTTGGTTCGAGGGATTCTGATGCAGTACAATCTTGTCGTTATGAGGAATCTATGCATGCGCTTTAATTTAAAATAATTCGAGTTCAGCACAACACTGAGTGTAATAATTTCGTGCTTTTAGAACTAATGAAAGCAAATGAGCGTATCACAATTTTTCGTTTTTACTTCCATTTGGAAATCAAAACTTTTTTCTCGTTTTATTTTTCTTATAAGAGAATAGTATGGGGCATGCGTTTAATCCACATTCCTGATCGCTTGGCTGACTCACACGACAGGTGTTTGAAATTTTGAACAGTTATCACGAATGTGGAAATATAGGTCCAGTAACACTTTTCTAAAAATGTTTTTTTTTAAGTTTTGAAAAGTAAATTGGTTTTCACGATTTTAGATTATGTTAAAAAGTACAAAATTTGTTATATTCTGGAAATTAATGCTGGACTGGCTTTTCCTAAAGGTAGCCCATATATAGGACTATTCAACAACAATTTTCTGTGGTTAATGGGTGGAGTATAGTAAAGAAGCTGAAAGAGGATTATTTTACTAAATATATGCATATTATAGAGAATATGAAATTGCGTGCACATATCGAAACCGTGAGTTTGAGTTGGTTGTGACTGTAACATTTTTGTGTTTAAGAAATGTGTAAGTTACAGTCTTTAATGTACATACTGCAATAACAATTTAAATGTAATGAATATGTGGAATAAACTATCAACAGTCGTGCAATAGCAAATGCGTTTTGTCTTTGTTTGTTTTGATTCTTTCGTATGTGATTTTTTTCACAATAACCTGATGGCGGGAATATATTTTTTTTTAAATTTTCGAAACGTTATACTCGTATATTAAAGAGATGTCATCTACTAAAACGTTTCAAATTTTGTAAACATATATCTTACTTTTATAAAATGAGACCTGTCAGTGATCTGACAATTACTACCATTGGCAAGTTCTTAGCGTTGCTATAGACTCATGACGAATATTGCAAGAGCGAATCGTTTATGTCGATCAAATTAATATTTTTATCCTGCCAACAAAGTTGTGTGACAATACTAGAGATCGAATTTGGCTAGGCTAGAATGTGTCCAGCTATACATAGCAGTTCGCTGGCTGTGATATTTAAAGGAGTTGGCTAGGTTGCATTTTAATATAAAAAATACATTCGTATTTAGAGCCTACCCACTCAATCACGGAACTAATTTAATTTTAGTTGGCTAGATAAGTTTTGAGTCGATAAACCAAGGTAAAAAAATACAATTATTAATGACAATTGCACAATATCTGCAAGATCAATTGCAATTACATTGTTTACGATGGAATTATATTATGTTTGGCGACAAAAACACAAACTAGCCTTTCTGGTAGCTCATACTCCTTGGCTATGATTTCTCGGCCAGATAATCAGATGAGCGCAGGCTTTGTTTGGAGAATACAGCCTTAAATAAATCTTGCGAAAAGAAAAAAATAATAATATTGTTCTTCAAAGTTAAAGATAACTTTGAGTAGTATTTGGTCTTAAGTGTCTCTAAATTATGAGATAAAAGTAGCGATTCCAGAATACACAGATTGATACAATGATTGTATAGTAAATATCAATGACGTAGAAAATCTTGTAAATGTTTTATGCAATGACATTCAATTAATATACTAGACTCTCAGTATAGCCAGACTCCCAAGTCAAAACGGAATCTAACGCTCTGCGCGCAGAGGGCGGCTCAAATGTGAAACTAATAAAAGCACTGCACGCTAAATACGGTCAGTAGATTATCGATATGCAGTGACAATGCAATTAACAAAACAACAGACGAAACGTCAAACTTCAATTTTATTTCAATCATATTAGCCCAGGGCCCTAGCCTTTTAAAACGATTTACTTTTGATTTATTATTGTACTATAAAGTGTTGCGCAGGCGTCACTGACATTTTTGTGCGAAATAAAATTGAGATATGCCTTGTTTAAAGCCTTACGGACGAAAGTGTAGCCTAGGCCCAAGGCTACAATACAGTTTTCAGACGTAAGTACGCCCTAAGGGATTCGGATAAGATAACGTACGGGTAAACTGCAATGCCCGTATATTATGAACGATCCAGTTAGTCAACATAATTTACTATTTTGCCTGTGAAACAAAATGAGCATATTGTACTTCAATCAATCTCCACCATAAAGAGTTGTGTGTGTACATTATTGAAAAAACACGATAACCAATCACCTTGGTAATGAATATATTATTAGTTTTTGATTAATTAATTAAACAACAGCTGTATGCATCAACAAATTAAAAAGGAAATTTTGTGATATATTATTAAAATTCAAAAGCAATTTGTAGAACGTTCTTTTTTATTTTTATTTACCGCCACGGAGCCAACATTCATCTGCACACGCGAAATAACATTGAATTGTTTATGCAGATAATTCTGTAGCTTTTGGCCTGCTTTCATTTTCTCTTGTAATACATTTTTGGATGAGCGAAGCAAAGATTCCATTTCACTACACTGGTGAAAAAAATCCGGAATGTTTTTTTCTTCTTTCTGTTTGTATTTTTGTGTGTTTGTTAACACGATTCCGGCTAAACCGATACTCCAATAGCGATGAAATTGTCTAAAGGCCTTTGAAATCTATGAACTTAGAACTGCCACGTGCCACGTCGCATTTTACGATTTATTTCGATTTAAAAAAAAAATCTTCGACTTAAACCCCTACATGCTTTATCCGATTGTTATGATTTTTTCACAGAACCTTAATTTTATGAATTAATATATTCGCGTGAAATTTGAGCGCAATCAAAAAATTATTTCTCGTGAAAATCACAATTTTACGATTTTTTACGACTTTAATAAATTTCTTTGACTTATAACACATATATGCTTTATCCTATTGTATTTTAAGAATAATTATATTACTGAAATTTATTGTGCGTATAAAAAATTATTATTATATATTAATTTATTTAATTAAACGAATCATTTAATTCTATACCAAATCTTGATATAACACCTACATGCTTATTCGATTGTATGTCAGTGCTAAAAATGGCCCCCCCGCCCCATCGATCTAAGTTTAAAAAATTACCAAGTGATTACACATTTCCCATACCCTGGGTTTAACGTATTCACAATAAGACCAAATATGAAACCTAGAGTCAATTACTTTGTTGCATTCCAAAACGCATACTACCCTGTAAAGCGTGTGAAAGCTCGTAACAAAAATTTACATATACTAGTTTACTTATCGCAATAGCACCAACAGGATATGAAAAAATCAATAGATTAAATTTCGTACATGCTCATGCTATAAAGCTATTATTTACTGTACCCACATTAAATTACGTACAGCCTTAGTATATATATACTGAATGCAGTTCACACCTCCCAATTTAAAAACGAATACAAATTTCGAAAGCAAGCGCAATACATAGAAAGCTTATTTATGTTCACTTTAAATATACTTAACTTTTATTACTGACACTTCACACATCCAAACATTAAGCGATACGGTAGACCAATCAAGCACAATACATGATACTCGAGAGTTGCTGTTCGATCATAGGGTACCCTCGCTGAAGCATCTCGTGGTAAGTTAGTGCTATTGCTTACAAATCGAGATCACGGCTGGACGATTCGAGTATTAATCATGATGTGTTTCTACCTACAGGCAATCAACTGGTGTCGAAAATAAGACAAAATAGCCATATGTAACCGATATTATATAAAACTTTGTATTTTATTTTTACGTTTAGCCTACATATTTAGCACCTAGATCGCGCTACAGATGCTACGGGACACTAGCGGGAAGATCGCGGGACGTCCCGTGCGGGACCCGGTATCGGCCAGTAGGACACTTCTAGGCGGGACCCGTACGGGACGTCCCGCAAGGGTCCCGCCCGGGCAAGTGCGGGAAAAGACTGCGGGAAGAGTGCGGGAAGAGTGCGGGAAAGCCCAAAAATGTTTGTTGGGTAGGCGCTCAAATCGAAATCTTGAACAATACATATTGTCGGCCTAGGTCCTAAGCTTAGGTCTACTCCATCAGAAATATCCTCATTAATAAAGAGAGTTTGCTTTATGCCAAAACATTCGCCAACATTCAATCGTATTTAATATTTTGACGTTTCACGCCAGAGAAACTTGACGTAGTTTTATTGAAGTAGTTCCATCAATCGTCACACAGAGTCGCGCGGAACGTTAGATTCCAAACGCCAAAAACCGACTTTTTATTTAACCCAGGGCGGTATAGGGAGTTGGGATACCTCCCCAACGGGGATACTTCTTTATCGACTCTGGTATAGCCGTGGAGAGCGTGCCAATTAGAAGCCAGCATGAAAGGGGCCATCTAAATGTACGTAAATTTGTGCATATTTACATACAGACGGCGGTGCTCGCCCATCCTCTCAACAGCAAATTAGTCAAACTAGTTGAAGTATCTATGTGGCAGTGAAATGATTTTCCCCTTTTATGCCTTTCATGATTGCTTCTAATCGGCACGCTAGCGCTCGGGTCAAGGATAGGAGCAGAGTCGATAAAGAAGTTTCCCCGTTGGGGAGGTCCTCCAACTCCCTATACCGCCCTGGGTTAAATAAAAAGTCGGTTTTTGGCGTTTGGAATCTAACGTTCCGCGCGATTCTGTGTGATAATTCATGGAACTACTTCAATAAAACTACGTCACTTTTCTACTAGTAGTTAACAGTCGATGACGAAAAAATGGCGGACACGTCAAAATATTAAATACGATCGAATGTTGGCGAATGTTTTGACATAAAGCAACTCTCTTTATTAATGAGGATATTTCTGATGGAGTAGACCTAAGCTTAGGACCTAGGCCGACAATATGTATTGTTCAAGAATTCGATTTTGAGTGCCTAGGGCGTACTTACGTCTGAAAACTGTATTGTGGCCTTGGCCTAGGCTACACTTTATTTCACACGAAAATGTCAGTGAGCCTGCGCAACACTTTATAGTACAATAATAAATCAAAGTAAATCGTTTTAAAAGGCTAGGACCCTGGGCTAATATGATTGAAATTAAAATTGAAGTTTGACGTTTCGTCTGTTGTTTTGTTTATTGCATGTCACTGCATATCGATAATTACTGACCGTATTTAGCGTGCAGTGCTTTTATTTGTTTCACATCTGAGCCGCCCTCAGCGCGCAGGACGTTAGATTCCGTTTTGACTTGGGAGTAAGGGGACCTCCCCAAAGGGGAGAACTTCTTTATCGACTCTGATAGGAGTAAGCGTCTATAGCACTTTGCTACGCAAAGCTTTTTTTTGGCATTGGTTTTATGTCAAAGAAACAAAAACATTCCGCGAATACACACCGCTACCCCTAACTGCAGAGTTGGTGTAACTGGAGCAGTGAGTCTCACCTTGCCACTCTATCCAGTGACGTCACATGCCCCCTTGCTCACATCAAAACATTCCGTTGTAGAGGGAGAAGGCAATATACACGGATGACATATAGGATCTCTCATTTTTTCTAGGTCTCCTTGAAGATACAAATTACTTTGTTTAATCAAACTTCAATTTCAAAAAATCTTTAAACAACAAAACCAAAATACCTGTATGAAAAGTCATCTTTAAACCGCAAAAAGCTTTAAAATATTTAACTACATATTGTATTTAAATTAATGAAAATTAATCATAAACCAATTTCTAAAAAGCTCTCTACTTTACATATTTACATAACTAGGCCTATGTATACATCTCAAAATATACAAATCGATCTATACGTTTTCAGTTTGTCATTTCATGATTGGTTTTTGGTGATGGTTTGTTTGTATAATTCATATCTGATGTTGACAAGGGTGCCAAATGGTAGCACTCATGATGAATAATTAATGTGTACTAAGGTGCGAATATCGATATCAATGTGATTATCTGGTTGTACAGGTAGTGGTAGTAGTACTCTATACCAACCGTTATTCGTAGAAAACATCTTAAGAAAACGAAATGTTTGTAAAAGTAATTATACGTACATTGATCATTGCTTGCATTTTAGGAAGTGCATTACCTCTTAGTAGTTCTGATAGCACTGATATATATTATTTGAGTGCTATAACAAGTGTTCTACCAAACGCTAGGTCTAATTGCGTTCATTTTGTCGAAACAAAAGATTTACTAAAAAATAACCAGATTGTCAAAATTCTAAGACGTTTGTCTGATCACGGCATCTCATCGGCCGTGATAAACACGACGTCCATCATCGACAACGACCACCGCCTTCTAACATCCTGCAACAGACCGATGTTTATTATCTTTGACGATGACGATACAAGAACACTTTTGAAAACTGTCTCAGATTCAAAGAATCTCTCTGGTAGGACATGGTTGCTGTTCCTGAAAAGTAACAATGATTTGGATGAGTATTTTGACTCGATCAATATCCCGCTTGATTGTGAATTTATCGTAGCAGCCCCACTGAACACAGATGGGTGCATCGGCTTGACGGAAGTATATCGAGTTATTGAACATTCACCTCTTTTGAAGTTTTCTTTAGGTTTCATTACATCACCTGAAACGTTTGTTTGGCCAAACGAAGGCTTCAATGACAGAAGAAGAGATCTGAATGGCCTCGTCATTAAGATGAGTATCAACAAGTGGGGTATTTTCTCATACTTCAAAAATAATAATGGGTCTGCGGTAGATGGATTTGATGGTTTGCTAGTGAAGGTCTTCGAGGGCCACATGAACTTCAAGAGTGAACTTAAGGAACCGGAGGATGAATCGTGGGGAAACCTTCATGAAAATGGATCTTGGGATGGAATCATGGGAGTTCTTGCTCGAAATGAGGCTGATATGTCTGGAGTGATTCTAACCATGACATCAGCCCGTTTTGAAACCGTGTCATTCAGCGTTTCTTATCTCGTTGAGTACATACGTATCGTCTTTCAACAACCAAGTAGCAATGCTACTTTGAGTAATTTGATGTCACCATTTAGTTTCTATCTTTGGTTAGTCCTGTTTGCCACTGCCGTGGGTCTATCAGTTATATTAACTCTCCTCTACAGAAACGATGCTCCTCAACCTTACAAAGAAGTCTTATTCCTAGTTTTTGGCGCCATATTCTGCCAACAAGGATCAACTATAGCACCACAAGCCTCCTCCAAACGACTGTTAATAATTATCGTCTATTTTCTAGGGACAGTCGTTCTTAGCAGCTACTCTTGCTATTTCATATCTAGTCTTACACACTTCACGCCAAGTTTGCCATTCAATGACCTTCAAGGTATTTTGGATGACGGGAGCTATTCCTTGGGGATGGTAAAATCAGGCTGGCTACACGGAGAGTTTAAAAATGCTCGCGAACCTAAACAAAGGGATCTCAAACAACTGTACGAAAGACATGTTGCCTTGGACCCAGAAAACACTCCCCCTACCCCAGTAGAAGGGTTCCAAAGATTGTGCAAACAAAAATTCGGTTTCATTATTGAAGAAGATACTCTTGAGTCAGTCACCACGTTTATCACGCGAGCCGAGTCCGGACTGAAACATACGAACTGACCTGAGTGCGAACTGAAATCGCCTGCTAAACACCTCGGTACGGACTGAGTCCAGCTCGGTAACGAAGCCGCGCCGAGCTCGGTCGTGCGGGCTGAGATGTGCGTGATAAACGCAAGCGAACTGAAATAAGACTGAAATGACAGCTCACAGCCTTCTTTATAATTAAATCACAACAAAAGAAATCTACAAGACAGTGCGCTAGCCGCGTTCGACTAATCGATGAGTCGTGAAGTATTGTTCGAATATCGATACAGTTAGCGGTTTATTCCAAAATATAGTCTATTCCTCATTTATGTAAGTTGAGCTACGCTAGTATTACATAATAAATAAATAACTAATGTCTTTCTCGAAGCCTAGTGCAGGCGAGCTCTCTCGTTCGATATGGAGCGATGTAGAAACCGAATTCTTTATGGACTCATAAAATAAAATAATGTGGTTTCTCTTTTGGACGGAAAAAAGTGTTTAGGATTAGAATTTTGAATCTATTTTCCCTCCCTTCCATATCCTTACGCCGCACTGCAAATATAAACTGTAGTACAAACCAGTCCGACAACTACGTCATTAATATCATGTGACTTGGTTCAAGTTCGCGTCATTCGCCCTAGGCAGGCGCCCCATTCACTGCCGAGCTACAGTGGTGTGTAGACCACATCGTGTGTTTATAAGTTTAAAATTATTATTAGTGGAAAAGTCAAGACAACGGAACCAACCAAGCCGAGCTGTGCTGTGCCTTGACCAACAAGTGACTTTAAGGTGAGTGCGGCTTCCTAAACAACAACATTCATTCCTAAACTCTACTGCTCCTAACGCCAACCTCCGGCGACAATTTATTTTTACATTTTTACTTTCGTATTATGTCTCCCTGCATAGACATAGTTCTGGTCCTCCGTAGGCCCGATCAGGTTCGTTAGTCTAGCATTTTGATTTAGGTTTGTTAATTTTTTGTCTTGATTCTATTCCACTCTTTTTGATAGGCGATCTAGCGCCAGGGCTATCGCTTTTGTTTTGTATTTAGTGTCCTACGTAAGTTGTCCTGTCACTTTTAACTATGGCCGAGAAAGCACTCAAAACTAAACTTGAAAATAAATTAGCCAGTCTCGATGTACGTAAACAACGAGAATTCCGTAAGCTTCAAACGCTCTTTGACCTAACTAAGGAAATACCAGGAAACGCAGCCAAAGTAACAACCTTCAAAGTGAGATTTGAACACATCGATAACATTTCCGAAGAATTCACCAAAATCCACGCAGAAATCGTTGAAACTCAATTACTTCTTGATTCTGAGACTGTTGTTGACTCGAAAGTCTTAGAATCATTCGACGATATTTATTATGAGGTAAAGGCATTTGCAGAGTCACTTAAGACTACGGACACCGCAACATCAGCGAGGAATGCCAGGCACACCCCTCGTTTACCCAAAATAAATATTCCTACGTTTGATGGCAGCTATCAACATTGGGTGTCATTTTACGATACTTATCGCTGCTTAATCCATGACAATGAGTCACAATTCTAATGTTTTTAATCTGCTAGAAGTCAAAAGCTAGGTGATAACTGAAATAAACACAAGGGAATAGAGATACTGCAGTGGCTGGCCTTTCCTTATCTTGTTTACTCGACAGCATTTGGGGTCCAGCCCTCCCTCCCCCCCCCCCCACCCCACCCCTCCCAACCCACGCCAACACCCATCGTGACCTTAACTAGACTGCGACAAGATATTATAAACCAGATGCTAGGAACAGTGAGTAATCTTAATGGCCTGCAATCACAACGACGCACCAAACAGGCATACACCAGGCACAACAGGCTTGTGACCTGACTGGACAAGTAGACTTCTCTTTTTTCCCAGGCTTATCTTGCGACGAGAGCTGAGAGCTAAGAGCGCGGGCGATAGTGAGAGATTTCCCACATGCCCAGACGGGCATGTGGGAGAATAATATACTTGCCCGACCACTTTTTTTGCATGCCCCGGGCATCTCGGGCATGGTATTTTTGAGCCCTGGTCTTACTGTAAGTTGGTACTTTGAACCTGTACATTTGGAATAAGAAATTCAGCATTGTTGAATATTGATGAGCCTCTCAAAACTCTTGCATCGTGACAACTGCCAGGGTATTTACAAGATATGTTTCTGAACCTAGAACAATGTAATAAGTATTATAATATTTTTAGCCCAGAGTTAGCTTGTATAATATACAATCAATATACACTTATTTTGTGATAAATCATTATAAATTCAAATCACTTCTATCTACCTTTAGTGATGATCGACCACAGCTTGCAAAACTGTTGAAGGCCAACCTTTTCTATTTATGTAATCGCTGTAGCCGTCACTTGGGGGGAGCATAGGAATATGAGAGCCATCAATCGCCACAAATACCTGTGGTAACTTGAATTTTGCTTCGTTTGCATCAACAATTTCCTGTGCTTCTTCAGCATTTGGCATAACAACCATTGATGGCACTAAAATATTATTCATTGCATTGACAACTGCATAAAATGAAGTATGAACTGTGCTTTTGCTAACTCCGAATTGGTTGGCAACTATCCTATATTCACAGCATGAAGCTAATTTATACAATGTCATTGCGATTTTTTTTTCTACCAACAGTGGTATTTGTAATGAAAGCTCATTAGGTTCTAGTGCCGGTCTCAACTGATTGCAAAGTTGATTAAATGATACCTGACGCATACGAAAATTTGCCAACCAGTCACTATCATCGAAATGATTCTGGACAATGTTTCCCCAAAAATCATTTGACCTGACTTTGTTTGCACCTCTCGGCCGCCGCAAATTTCGTAATTGGATTACAGAAGAGAGAACAAATGTGTTGACCAAATCATCGAAATCTTGTTCTAGCTGGTTTATTCCCAGTAGTTTGGTGAACAACAACTTACGTCTTTTTATCACCCTTCTTTGATGTTGTTTATTCAATCTAGGTGCCCGTTAGGGCGCCGCAGCCAAGCCGCGGTGCGCTACACACTCAAGCACCTTATACACCAAGCAGAGTTGGGGTGATTTCGAGGTGTTACCCAGCCGTCATGTAACGTGATGTGAACTTGAAAACTATCACAATCGAGGGGATTTAGGTACCTGACAACACATGCCAAATTTTATTGGGGTACGATTATTCCTTCTTGGTGAAAAATGGCTTGAAACATGCTCAAAATCACTTTAAGGATGTTAGCTACTGCCTACTACTGCCTACTACTGCCTACTACTGCTCACATCTAATACGTCGGCCCGCGATTCTGACCAGACGGGTGGGACTACAATGTTCATATTTTACATGGACATTAAGGTTATAGAATGATAGTCTCTTTTGAAAAAAAAAGTTGAAAAAGTTTGTTGGAAGGCTTCCAAATAAAGGTTTTAAAATAAGCCTTAAACACTTGGCATACAATCAACAAGTAACCATAGTTACTTGACACTTGTGACGGTATAAGCAGAGTTAGGCGGGAAAGTGCGATACGTAAACAAATAGCGGACATTTAAAATTTTTCTTCTTTGTGTGGAACGAGAAAAGGTGTCATTATACTCTCATAAAACAAATCAGAAACCGTCCCTGGCCTAGGCCCAGATGTGGAAATTATTTATAATGCAAAAGTGTAGGTCTAAAGTTCCATTTGGCTATAGGACTAGTAAAATTCATACTTACATTACATGTTTGACAAGCCTAGCCAACCCTATGCCAGCACAACATTGTTTTGATATGAACTTGCTCAACTGTTTGTTTACATAATTGCAACAATCAAATCATTTCATACAACTTGTCTTTCGATTGGCCAGCGTTTATGAAGGCACTGCCATCTAGAATAAATATAGAACTTTTTCGAGCTCTTTGCTATACGCAAATCTTTTTAAAGTGTTTGGATTTCGTGATACTCTTTCAACCATAGACATCCTATATAATTGGCTAGACCAGCAGTCGGTGGTCCACTTCCGGTACAATTAGAAGCCATCTTAAAATGACAGTTTACATGTTAATCAAATGGGAGCGATTTGTGCCCAAATAGTTCTCAAGATTGCCGCCAGGTTGACAGGTAAGCAATACTAGCCTTTAACACCAATGATTAGTAAATTCCCTTATGCAATCACTTCGTATTGTTTCTTTTGTTTAATACCATGCTGCACAAGCTAAAAACCATATCAAACAATCCAGTAAAATACTTTATTGCATTAAAAAAGCATAAATTAAAACACCAAATCGCCATCTTGAAATGGGCCGGTTGAGTCTTCAATTTGCTACGCTCGCGCCTGTGCGGAGGTATAGGAGACTGCTAATCTAGCCTACTATAGGGGTTTAATTAATATCAATGCTTTCAAACTCACAACCCATGACGTTTTCCACGATACCGTTCAAGAATACCAATTCCTTCGAAAAACGAAAACGACTTCGTTTTCAAATTGCGTTTTCAACTCATCCTCCCACGAACTCAAGAATTGGGGTCCAGTCCTTATACCGTCGTTATACCATGGTTATACCACCTATACCCAGGATGTACATGGAATCCGGGTCTAGATATTTTACATCCTATATGTTACTGCTAATACCATAGAATTTAAATCAACTTTGATAAAAATATTATATTTTAGCAAATAATTTTTGTAATGGAACTTGAAAAAGTAATGAGATCACACACATAACAAAAACTTGTAGAAATACAGCCAAACCTTACACACTCAAAAGGAATGAGATCTAAAAAAGGGCCAAGCTCATTACCCTTCCACATAAACGTACAGTGTCCCATAACAGCATCCTCGAAAAGCTTGGCAAAATAGAATTTGCATGTATTACGTTTAAATTAATTAGAAAAAAAGAACTTGGATAAACTATTAGGTTAAATTAATAATCGCAAAATTCTATTTTGCCAAGCTTTTCGAGGATGCTGTTATGGGACACTGTACGTTTATGTGGAAGGGTAGATGAGCTTGGCCTTTTTTAGATCTCATTCCTTTTGAGTGTGTAAGGTTTGGCTGTATTTCTACAAGTTTTGTTATGTGTGTTTCATTTATCTCCAATCCGCAGTGAAGAAAAAAAAGGTTTAACCTACGCTCATCCATAACGTTTCAAATTACGAGCCACAGTCACGTCATGTTAGGTTAGGTGGGTTAGGTAATGTCAGGGTGCACTAGATACCTCAGCTCGACATACGTATCTAGTGGACCCTGAGCTAATGTCAGTCACGTTTAACAAGCGGTGATATTTTGTAAAACCACGCCCCCGTTGAGTACGAACTGAGTTCGTATAATCTAGTTCGGACTCGGTCCGTGTGGTAAACGTTAGTGAACTGAACTGAAAATTCAGTTCGCACCCAAGTCAGTCCGGACTCGGCTCGAGTGATAAACGTAGTCTATGTACATAGGATGTAGAGTAATGAGCCTACCTCATTATTTTGCTAAAGGTAATGTTGGGTTGGCATTCCCTAAGAACAGTACCTACATTGGTATTTTTAGTAATATTATTCTGAAGCTAATGGGGAATGGCATAATTAAGAAACATTATAAAGATACCTATTTCAAATCGTTGCCCTCAGAGAACAAACCAGTGATATCAGCAAGCTTAGAGACCGTTATTCCAATTTTTTCATTTGGGGCAACAGGAATCATGTTGTCAATTTTGGTATTGTTACTTGAATCGATACATTATAAAATTCACTCGAACATATAATTCTTCTAACTTGAAGATGGAACGGAGTAAGATATGAAGCCATTACCTCTTTAGATAAGTGTACTTTGATAAAGGACGATTACAAACGTGTACAAATTAAAAACAAACAATGTCAATGATGTGATACGTGCGTTAGATCAATGTGGTCAATTGAGTCATTTTCTCTCATGAGTGTTATTCGAAGATAGATTAAAACATCTTGTTGGTAAAACAATGTGTAATTGGTAATTGGAAATTAGTGTTGAAACTTTTTCTTTTTCCATGTTTAATACATTGATGATTATTGTTTTGTGATTAGTTTTGTCACATGTGGATAAAATAATTGTCATCTCTGGTTTTGCGCAGTTTGATGGCTTCACAATATTGTACGAAATGGTCAATTAACGTCAGTAGTTACTTGTTCCCGTTATGTGTCACCGGAAGAGGTGTCAATTTATCCAAATAAATAAAATACTTCAAATGTTAAGCAGTTTCCTTGTGCGTACCTTAGGTAATAACGCATTTTCTGGGTGTTTGATAATTGAAAATGTGATAATGCGCGTTGAAATGTCAATTTCTATCAATTATTCAAAGTTTTATTCAGATGTATTGATCAATAGCTGCAGCAACAGAACGAACATAAAAAAGAAGAAAAACGTAGAAAAATTCTTACGAAGCAGCTTTTAACTGATGAAAACCAATAATTTACACGTTCCTGAAAGGTTTTAACCGTTCGATACTAATCTTGATCTGCCTGTTTGATCTAAAAGTTTTAATGCAATCATTTAATAATTGTTTGTTTTAGCGATGGTTTGTACAACAGATATCTAATAATGATCATGTGCCTGAAATAAGGCACTTAAGGTGGTTGATTTGTAACTGAAAGTGTCTTAATCGAAAAATATGTGGTAATATAGTAAAAGTCTATTACCAACCATTCGTAGAAAGCACATGAGAAGACGAAATGTCTGTAAAAACAATTTCATTTGTGTTGCTTATACTTTTTTTCATTACAAGTAAATTAGCTCTGTGTAGCTGTAAAAACATGGACACATGTTTGAAAGTTATCAGAAGTGTAGATTCATACTTTAAGTCTGATTGCGTACATTTGGTTGAAGCAAACGATTTACATACGAATGATCATATTTTGAAAATTCAGAGACGTTTGTCTAATCAACGCATCTCATCGGCCGTGATTAAAAGGACGTCCGTCATCGACAACGACCACCGCCTTCTAACAACCTGCAACAAACCGATTAACATTATATTTGAAGATAATGATACAAGAACCATTTTGAAAATTGTCTCAGATTCAAAGAAACTTTCAGGAACTACATGGTTACTATTCCTTAACTGTTACGATTGTTTGGAGCGGTATTTTGACTCAATCAATATCCCGCTTGATTGTGAGTTTATCGTAGCAGCCCCACTGGACACCGATGGGTGCATCGGCTTGACGGAAGTATATCGAGTTGCTGAACACTTACTTCTTCAGAAGAATTCTTTAGGTTTCATGACACCAACTAAAACGTTTGTTTGGCCAAACGAAGGCTTTAATGACAGAAGAAGAGACCTAAATGGCGTCGTCATTAAGATGAGTATTAACAAATGGGGTATTTTCTCATATCTTAAACATAATAATGGGTCCGTAGTTTATGGATTCGATGGTCTGCTATTGAAAGTCTTCGAGGGCAACATGAACTTCAAAGGAGAACTTAAGGAACCGGAGGACGAGTCATGGGGAAACCTTCTTGCAAATGGATCTTGGGATGGGATTATTGGAGTTCTAGTTCGAAATGAGGCCGACATGTCTGGTGTTTCTCTTGCCATAACATCAGCCCGTTTTGAATATGTATCGTTCAGTATACCATATATCAATGAGTACATACGTATCTACTTTAAACAACCAAGCAACAATGCTTCTTTGAGTAATTTGATGTCTCCTTTTACCATTGAGCTTTGGTCTGTCCTTTTGGTCACCGCAATAGTTCTATCACTTATTTTATCACAATTTTACAAAAAAGGTGATCCTCTATCTTTCAGAGATGTCTTATTACTAGTTTTTGGTGCAATATTTTGCCAACAAGGATCAGCTCAATCACCACAAGCCTCCTCTAAACGAGTTTTAATATTTATTGTACATTTGCTCGGGACAGTCGCTCTTAGCAGCTACTCTTGCTATTTCATATCGAGTCTTACACACTACACGCCCAGTTTGCCATTCACTGACCTTCAAGGTGTTTTGGATGATGGGAGCTATTCCTTGGGGATGCTTAAAACAAGCTGGTTACACGGGGAGTTTAAAAATGCTCGCGAACCTGAGCAAACAGTGCTGAAACAATTGTATGATCGAGTTGTAGCACCAGATCCTGAAAACACTCCACTCATTCCACGGGAAGGTTTCGAAAGACTGTGCACACATAAGTTTGGTTATGTTGTTGAAGAAAACAATCTTGAGGCTATGGACCTAGACTGCAGTGTAATGAGCCTTCCTAATTATTTTTCCAAAATAAGTGTGGGGCTGGTTTTCCCTAAGAACAGTTCATTGATCAGTATTTTTAATAATATACTTCTGAAACTAATGGGGAGTGGCATCATAAAAAAACATTATAAAGATACCTTTTTGAAATCCCTGTCCTCGAAAAGTAAACTAGTGATATCAGCAAGCTTCGAGACAGTTTTTCCAATTTTTGTATTTGGGGCAACAGGAATCCTGTTCTCATTGTTGGTGTTGCTACTAGAATTGATAAATTTTAACATCACTCGAACACACAATTGTTTAAACGTGAAGATGAGAGACAGAGATGATGTCGTAAACTCATCTGAAAAGTGTATTTTAAAACCCGAACGATTGCGACTAAGGGAAATTAAGTAAATAAGTACTTTAGGTATGTGGTAATTATTGTTAATCGATTGATTTCCACTTAAAGTGTCATTATTTTAAATTTTTAATCTACATCTTACAAAAGTGTAATTGTTAATAGGAAATATGTTATTATTGTCCATAACAGTTGTTTGAATAAATATAGAATAGTAAAGTAAGAAAATAAAAACCGCAATAATTATCACACACTTCTCCTACGTTATCTATGGGGCAAAGTTAATCAATAATGTGACACTTAAACATCACTTGAATGGAGAGTCACTATCTAAAACAAATGCTGAGGCAAAATGATCAAAAGTGACATAAATGTGTAGAGCAAAAGAATAAACGCAATATCACAGTAAAATGTTGTCATTTTCGATAATACATTCAATTTTCTTCTGGTATTTGCTCCTTCATCAAATTTAGGGATATTTAAGGAATAACAGCTATTAAATTTTCTAAAGTAGAAACAATTTTCAATAAGTTCATACATATTTTAGCAGGTTTTAATAAAAACAGCACCTGATGTCAATCTCTTGCACCATGGTTTCAGAACAACAATCTAGTATAAACAAGTTCATGTCAATCTCTTGCACCATGGTTTCAGAACAACAATCTAGTATAAACAAGTTCTTGTCAGTTTCAGCATACTATATTATTAAACCAACATACACAAAGTGCATTCGAAAAGTCAACTTAAGGAGGCAAAACTTCAAATATATCACATTGGACGATATTTTATAATGTATATATTATATGGAATCCAATCATAGAACCATTTCTGAAAGCCTTTAAAAAATATATGAACACCTCTCTCCAAACACATACCAATCAATCTAATCATTTTAAGTTATTCATTTGATAATGGAATTTCGGCGATGCTTTGTATTGTTTCCAATATTTGATCATGAGAAGAGCGTTTGACATGAAGATACTTAGATAAGTGTTTTGGAAATGATGGTCTGTGTGCTGTGTAAAGTGATGGAAGCCTATTACTTAACACTAGTAGGAAGCTTGTTATGAAAACGAAATGTCTATAAAAACAATAATTGCCTTTGCGTTGCTTATACAGTTCCTGCTAATAAGTAAATTATCTATATGTAGTTCTGATACCTCTGACACATATTTCAATGTTATCCTAAGTGCAGTGACAAAAATTAAACCTGATTGTGTGCATTTTGTTAAAACGAAAGATCTACGCAGAAATGTTCACATTGTGTTAACTCAGAGACGTCTGTCTGATCACGGCATCTCATCGGCCGTGATAAACACAACGTCCGTCATTGACAATGACCACCGCCTTCTAACATCATGCAACAAACCTATGTCTATAATCTTTGACGATAACGATACCAGCAGTGCGATCACGTAAAACTCCAGAGATAACGATAGAAAAACGATTTCTATCGTTATCTCTAGCTACAATAGATAACTTTTGCGATCACGTAACTACATAGCTAACGTTCTCTATAGAAAGCGATTTCTACTAGAAAACTTCTTTATCGACGTACGATAATAATTATCGACATACATATTATTGTACGTCGATAAATTATCGTACCTTCACAGCCATGTTCACAGCGTTAAATCGCAAATAAAAATCATTGCAAGGCAGTGAAAAAATGAAAAAAAGCGGTAAATTCAAATACGTACCAACATGACGTAAATTCATATCGTAGCCTACGTAATAAAATGATAAAAATATAATAATAATAATAATAATAATAATAATAATAATAATAATAATAATAATAATAATAATAATAATAATAATAATAATAATAATAATAATAATAATAATAAATTATAAATAATATATTAAAAAAATAGGAAAAAAAAATGTCTGTGTATTATTTATTAATTCATTGCATAATAGTAGCCTTGATTACAATTTACAAGCCAACTGATTTTTCAAATTTTATACAATCCCTAACCATCCAGAGAAAAGCTTTATTATTAAAAGGTATGTTTAATTGGATGTAGAAAGACAGTAGGCCTTCTTGCACAACCCTACGTTTTGTATGCAAAGTTCATACTTCGATTTCCAAGGCAAAAATACAGTTGCCATACCTTACAGCCTACAACCATTGTAGAAAAGACTTCCCTTGCAGATATGTTGATTGGCCATGCTTCTATTAGCCCACCATTTGGGAAGGCATACTAGGAAGGATAAGTAAACACAGATAGTGTAGGCCTAAGTTAACAAATAAGCAGCTACCAGTGGTGTAAAAACTGTTTTCAAATATCAGGATTCAGGATTTGAGGATTTGAGGATTTGTATGGGTAATGGCACTTTCTCAGACAAACTACACTAATTTTTTTTCCAATTTGGGTCTGTAGCAAGCATAAAAGAGTAAATAAAAAACTTGTCTTATACTTTTTATAAGGGAAATGTTGAAACTAGTTCTACAGAAACAAGCATTTTTGTTCCCAATTCAAATAATTAGCATGTGTGTGTGTCACATGAACACATCTACACAAGTGCCTATCAGACTGTATAAATATAATGCCTCTTCTATTATCATTTAGGCCCTACACAGACAATTTTGTGTAGTGTTTTACTGAAATGCAATTAAATTTGGTTAGAAATTACATCTTATATAATTTGGCTTCACTCCTTGTGAAGAACAGAATTTACATTTTAAATCTAGGGGAGAGGTGTTTTTTAAATACATATTTTAATATCCTATTGATTAATGTGGTTGCCATACTAAAAGAAGATCAATATGGTTGTAGGGGAAAGTAGGAGCAAAATGTCAATGATGCAGATTTATTAGAAATGTGGTAGGCCTACATAACTAGCTACTGTTTTGAGGTCTAGAGAATAATTTTTGCTTATATTTTATAGTTTATAAGCATGGACCTCTTGCAGGCATACTACAAATCAAATAGTGTCTTTGTTAAAATCAATACAATGTTTCTGTTTTATTACAATAATATTAAAAAATACATCCAAGCAAAAATATAAGTAGGGCCTACCTAATACAGTAGGCCTACCTAGGTACCGTCTACTGTAGATAGCTGTCAAGCCTATACTTACTGTACATAGGCCTAGGTGGGTACATATTTTAAAGGGAAATGTTACTACACATAGGATTAAACATTACAACTACATAGTGCTTGAAAAGTTGAAAGCTGCATTATTTAGCACCATTCACTTCAGTGTTTCTCTGCCAATCACCTACGGTACCTTGTTTAGCATTAAATATGGAAGGTACAAGTTAAGTTACCAAGTATTCAGATTTAAAATAGTTGGAAATAAATTGAAAAATTAAATCATTTATCTCAGCCGGGTATCGAACCTGGGTTCTGTCATATTGGTCTTGAAATACATGTACGTGATTCAGTGTTTTGTTGATTGAGTAGGTAGAGATTCTTTTATGTGTCCCGGGTAACAGAGAATAGCTGTCCGTAGTGGATCATAAGGTTTGCGTGCAGGTCCGAAGTTTGATCCTTGCTCACGGCCTGGGGTTTGGTCGAACTAATGTAACTGTAGGGCAAGGCTTGGGATAAGTTCTCCGAGCAAGATAAGGGCCTACAGACTAGGGGCACTGTAGACTAGCTTAGACAAGTGGATAGTTAGCTAGGCTAGCCTATGCTAGGCCAATCCTTCTCAGGTTGACAAATGACATGCACTATCCTATCGCATTCATCACAAAGCATATATCGCAATATGAGAACAGCACCTAGCTGGTCTTACATAGGGATGACATGAAATTAACTGCGGGTCAAAGGCCATTGTGTAGGCCCTAGACCCATCCATTATGTGTGTCGGCATAGCCTAGGCTACACCAAGCCCTAGAACCGAATACTAATGCGAAAAGTAAGGTTAGAGGAGCCCTGCGATCTAGGCTAAGCATCAAAGCCTCTATTCTACTGTACTATTCTATACTACTACTCCTACCTGCCGGGCTTAAATTGACTAGGCCTAACACTTGTGATATGACTGGTCGTAATTGGCCCTACAGAAAATAATAGGGACTTACTACGCCTGGGCCCTAGGCCCCTAGCGCAGTGTTTGACAGGACTGTCCACCCACCAATGTAAAGAAGGTTAGGTTGTTATGCAGGCCAACATGTAGGCCTACACGCCTGACGGCTGGAAACTCGGAAGGCTGTATAGCAGCTGTGCCAAGAGGAGGCAAATTCAAAATAGTCTTTTATGAATTACATATTTTCGTACGGCCGTTTGGATGCCGGCTAGGCCTACACGGTGGACTAGAGTCCTTGTAATCTAGCCTTCATGGTAAGCTTACGCACAGTATGGGCTAGGCCTAACATACGCCTACGACAAACTGAGCAATTTGAAGATTATTTGATAAATTATGAACCTAGATAGTTTATTATTGTTTGCATACCTTGTATGTGATCTACGTGTAACAAATAACTCTAAAGTGCATCATTTTATTGTTATTAAATAAAAGAGCTGAGGCGGTATTGATATGAAACAAGTCCGCCATTTGTAATTTGAGCTTTCTATAGGTGACAACTCGTAACGCGATCTCCTTTGCTCACGCTAAATATTTGTCACTGTAGTTATCGTTGTCTATAGAGAAGTGATGTCACGAGTTACGTGGTCGCGACTTTAGGATAGTTGTCAACAGAATTGAGATAACGATAGAGAGTCATGAGCTTTCTATAGAATCGATTTCTACAAGCTTACATGATCGCACTGCTGAACACTTTTGAAAATTGTCTCAGACTCAAAGAAATTTTCAGGAACTACATGGTTATTGTTCCTTAAAAGTAACGATAATTTGAAGCGGTATTTTGACTCAATCAATATCCCGCTTGATTGTGAGTTCATTGTGGCTGCTCTATCAAGTGGACATGGATTAAGAGGCTTGACTGAACTTCATCGAGTTGCAGAACATTATCCCATTCGAGAGTATTCTTTACGTTTCATGACATCACCCGAAAGGATTATTTGGCCGGAATTGGGTTTCAACGACAGAAGAAATGATCTTAATGGTCTCAAAATCAAGATGGGTATTATAAACATATCCCTTTACGATTATGTAAATGAAACAAACACTTTTGTTGAAGAATTCGACGGCCTGCTTTTAAAAGTCTTGGAGGTCCATATGAACTTCAAGGGTGAACTTAGCGAACCGGAAGACGAATCGTGGGGAAACCTTCATGAAAATGGATCTTGGAATGGAATAATGGGCTTTTTAGTTCGAAATGAGGTTGAAATGTCAGGAGTGTCTCTAGCAATGACACCAGAACGTTCTAATGACGTGACATTCAGCATTTCTTATCTAACTGTGTATGTAGGCATCTTCTTTCAAGAACCGAGCAGCATTGCTTCTGTAAGTAATCTGTTGTCTCCTTTTAGATTTGAGCTTTGGTTGGCCTTCGTTATCATTGCAGCTGTTCTATCCATCACATTAACAATGTTCTACAGAGACGACGATCAACATTGTAACAGAGAGGTCTTATTCCAAGTTTTTGGTGCAATATTCTGCCAACAAGGATCAACTGTATCACCACAATCCTACTCTAAACGGGTGTTAGTATTTATTGTCCATTTGCTAGGGACAATCGTTCTTAGCAGCTACTCTTGCTATTTCATATCCAGTCTTACAGACTATTCGCCCAAGTTACCATTTTTAGACCTTCAAGGTGTTTTGGATGACGGGAGCTATTCCTTGGGGATGCTTAAAACAAGCTGGATACACGGAGAGTTTAAAAATGCTCGTGAACCTAAGCAGACAGTGCTGAAGCAATTGTACGAAAGAAATGTTGCCCCAGATCCAGAAAACGCCCTTCTTAACCCAAGAGATGGGTTAAAAAGAATCTGCAGTCACAAATTTGGATTTGTTGTTGAAGAAGACACTATTAAGTCTATGGGCGTAGGCTGTAATGTTATGAACCTACCTAACCATTTTTCCAAAAAGAGTTTTGGATTGGCATTACCTAAAAACAGTTCATACATTGGTATTTTCAATAATATTCTTCTGAAGCTAATGGGGAATGGAATCGTTAACAAGCATTATAAGGATACTTATGGCAAACATTTGTCCTTGAAAAGCAAACCGGTTATATTAGCCAACTTCGAGACAATTATCCCGATTTTGGCATTCGGCGCAACAGGGATTGTGGTGTCCATATTGGTATTATTACTTGAATCAATTCATTTTAAAATTATCTCGAACACGCCATCTTCAAACGTGAATACGGGAGAAAGTCATGAAATGTTTTGAAACCCGACGATTACGCTTATAGGGGTACTAAGGTGTGTAGTCGATATGGTCATTCGAGTGATTTTTGCCTGATAAGTGGCGTTAGAAATTAGAATTAAGAGTTTTGAAATTGCGTTATAAAATTTTTCTTGATTAATTCATTTTATTTCATTGAAACAAGTGTTATATACATACATTTATCACAAAGTGATTATCCATGATTTGGGTTTATTCCTAATAATATAGTAGCTATAAGACGGTAAAGACCAAGGCAAGGACGAGGGGAGGTGGCCCTGGATGTATGGATCTATTCAGCAGAGACACTTCTGCTCGAAGCCAAGGACAAATGCGAGGGGCTGGAGAGCGTGGTCTCATAAATTAATTCTGCACAGCCCATGGAGGCAAAGACGACAATCACGTTTACAAGTTGAATTGATTAGTATTGCTTAATGTCTTATATTAATGCACTAAGGCAATTAGAGACAATGATTGGTGATGGATGAATAGAATGGTGGAGGGGAAACCCGGTACCGGCACGAAGCCACTCCTTTCAAAAAGTACCAAGGGGACCAACGGCTTTACCCATCCGAAAGGACGGCGTAACCTTGACAATCGTATAGACAGGTATTCCAATGTAGGTGTTACATACGTTCATGAATGATTTAATTGAGGAAGCGATTTTCTCGGCTTTATTGTTAGGTCGGTTTTTTTGTATGTGTTACGTCTCACGATAAAATATTGAACATGAAAACCGATTAAATTTATTTTAAATTTTATTAGAACATAATGTACATTTCATAAGACAACAACACAATTTATAGTGTATGTGTCCTTTAAGCTAATTCAATCTCAAGTTCACTATAAAATACTATGATAAGATAACAAAAAGTTGTCCTTGTTTAGAAACACAATGATATGTAATAAATTGTAAACGCATATCCGATCGTGATGAAAATTTAGGAGGACCTTCGAAATCTTGATTTAGAGGTGTATTGTTTTGGGCACATCGAAGAAATATTCTCATGAATATCGTATTTAAACGATTTTTTTCGATTTAGTGCGATATTTTGTGCCATTTGGCATCTGACCAAAGGGTGGGCACAATGTCATATTATACATGGACATAAGGTATGGGTGTAGAACGTTATAAACAAAAGTTAAAAGTTAGCCAGACCATAGACAAAGCTTAAATACGTATTTTACAGTTTAGTGCTTTATTTTCGTCCTTTGGCGATTGTGACCAAAGGTGGCTACAACGTTCATATTTACAGGACATAAGGTATGGTGATGGACTATGAAACAAAAGTTGAAAAAATAGCCAGATCCATAGAAAAAGCTTTTAATATAAGTTTTAACGGTTGTACGATATTCGTGCCATTTGCCGATTATGACCAAACGGGTGGCTACAACGTTCTATTTAACATGGAATAAATATGGTGATGTGTCCTAATGAGACAAAAGTTGAAAATACCATACGTCCATGAAATAAGCTTTAATATACGTTTTTACGGTTTAGTACGATATTTTCGTGCCATTTTGGGCGATTATGACAACGTGGGGCTACAACGTTCATATTAACATGACATTAAGGTTATGGTGATTAGTACTTTGAAACAAAAGTTGAACAAGTTACCAGAATCCATACGAACTAAAGCTTTTAATATAAGTTTTTTACGTTAATATAATCCAAGTGACAAGAAAACAATAGAATGACAACAATCACCTATGCTATGAGCACAAAGCAAGCACTTGTAAAGATCAAGTATCCACGCAAAGCAAAAAATGCTCATCCATCAAGCGGCGGACTTTAGCGTTTTCCCAATATCAAGTAACAGAGCAAATGTCTGTGAGTGTATCAGTAAGGTTAAGACAATAGTAGTCTTTTAGATTTAAAAATTTGTATAATTGTTTTAATTTATGTTTGGAACGATCGTTACAACATAAATGAAAACATGTTTATTGTTCCCTTTCAGAACCAACTGTTGATACCACCCCAAGCATCAATTGTAGCAGCCGAGCCCGCCTAGTGAGGAACTCTGAAACGGTGGCCACCGGTGATCTTATGAAGCTTGGCCTGATAAGGACAACGAGGATAATGATTTTAGATAGATTTTCATTATATTATTCTGAGTTATTACATTTTCTATTATAAATCGGGCTTAAGACACTATTTGGTAAATCGGAAAACATTATCACAGTATAGCCATTATATGCTTACCGAACTAAGGTTTTAATTATAATTGTATGAATGTAATGTCGTGTACAAAGTATAATTTACAGTAGTGTGGTTAATACAATTAAAAATTTAATATATTTTAAAAATCTCATTAAGCTTAAACTTGTTGAGACTTGTAATTATATTGTATTCACATTATTTATTATATATTATATGTTTCGGAAAGATAAATTGAGTGTTTCTAATTAAATTTGTAATTCCCCTACAAATATTTTTGGATTTATATTGAACATAATAAAGAAGTAACTAGTAGGGCAGGTAATTCGATAGTAGGCCTACATAAGACGATGTTAGGACTTTTCACTGTTATTTTGATATATTTTCAATTTTGACGCTTTTCAAGAATCTTAGTCAAACTGAAGGTTGATCAAAAGAAAATTTGAAACAATTCAAATCAATTAAAAGATAACAAAGCAATTTGATAAAATGTTTAATTGAAAAGCGTCAAAATATCACTTCAACATTTATTCAATTAAGCAGTGTAAAGTTCCATTTTCCAATTTATTTACTACTTTTTATTGTATTGTACAATAACTTCGCAAAAAAACGTTGAATTAGGGAATCTTTTTATTGTTCCAACAGGTTCCGTAAAATGATTACTTCTCGATTTGGTAGGTCGGGAATCACTCCCGTAGGTGGAATTGTTAAAATTTATTTATTTAATTAAGATGTTAAAAAATCCATCTCGATCGGGGTTCGAACCCGAGTCTCCCACATTCCAGGTATGCGCCTTAGCCAACTAGACCACCGAGATGGTTACTATTTAACTTCTGATTTGTAGTTTCATTATAGATCTGAATTGTTGGAACAGTACTGCAACGAATCCGTTACCTTTGAACTGACCAAACAAACATTATTTATAATGTCGTTTTACGCAGGTATGAGCGAGGGTTTATTTCTCGATTTGGTTAGTCGGTAGTTTTCCATCAATTCAGATCTATAATGCAACCACAATACAGAAGTTAAATAGTTACCTTCTCGGTGGTCTAGTTGGCCAAGGGGCCTACCTGGAATTTGGGAGACTCGGGTTCGAACCCCGATCGGGATGGATTTTTTTAAAATTCTGAATTGTATTAAATATTAGGTGATTACTTGTCTCTATTATTCATCCCCTCGCCACTTGTAGGTTTGTGATGCTATATCGTTTCACAAAGTCGGTGGGTAAGCTTTAAAATACCTTGTTTTTAGGGTTGTAATCGTGTTTAATAGGGAACCCAATGTTGCACGCGAGATGGACGAATAATGCAAACTCCTTGTCAATGAGGTACCAGGTGTTCTTGATGGTAAGTGATATAAGGCGTGATAGATTGATTGATTGTCGTATTTATTGATGGCGGGATAAAGGTCTGCTAGGCCGTATCTTCCATCGATAGAGCGAGAGAGATTCAGAGAGAGAGAGAGAGAGAGAGAGAGAGAGAGAGAGAGAGAGAGATTGATTGATTGATTGATTGTCGTCTATTATTCGTCGTTATTATTAAGGGCGAGTCAATAAAGGGCGAATCTACCGCTAGGTCATAATGCGCCACTCTAGCCTAGGGAAAATAGGAAGGAAAGTCCCATGCTGGTCAGAACCAGCCAAGAGAGAGAGAGAGAGAGACAGAGAGAGAGAGAGAGAAGAATGATGAACAATACCGGTTATTAAACTTATCTCCTTGAACTGCTTTCATTTCAGCAGGTACTGGTTTCATCTTTCAGTTTTTTTTTTAAATTTGAATTACGGTCGCCTAAACCATTAGGTCACAATCATAATGCGCCACTCTAGCCTAGGGGATTTGGGAGGAAAGTCCCATGCTGGTCAGAACCAGCCACGGGTAGGGGGAGGAAAGGGTGGGGGGTTCTCACTTCGTGGTCGTCGTAGTCTTTGTCATCGTTCGTGGTGACATTGTAATATACTCCCCTCCTTACTAGATGATTGGATTGGATATTGCTTAACGTCTCATATTTATGCAACTTGGCTAATCGAGACGAAGGGAGGGACGTAAGGGATGACGCGGGGGGACACGGGGTGAACAGGCTTGTGCTGGTCAGAACCAGCCACAAGCGTATGAGGAGGGCAGGGGTTCCCCCACGTCGTTGTTTGCGAGGTGGACTTTTTCTCTTGAATCACCTTGTACGATAAGCAGAGCCGTGCTCTGAGCCAATTCTACCCCGGGCCCAGACGTTTTTAAAATTATTATTAAGGACGAATCTACCGCTAGGTCATAATGCGCCACTCTAGCCCAGGGGAAATAGGGAGGAAAGTCCCATGCTGGTCAGAACCAGCCAAGGGTATCCCCTACCCTAGGGGGATCCCCTAGGGGAATTCTCACATTGCGGTCGTCATCGTCGGCGAGGTCGTCAATTGAAAGGGGAGGTGTCCCCGACGACGACGACCAGAGCTCGCCTCTAGTTTCGGGGAGTAATATACTCCCCTACTTACCAGCTGGTGTTTGCGAGATGGACTTTTCTCTTGGATCGCCCGTTACGATTAGCAGATCAGTTAGTACATCATTAAGTTCAATATTCTTAAAATATACCACTACATTCTTTGCCTGGCAACCACTAAGACAACAAGGTCCATATATCCATATGTAGAAACATTTTACAATGAAATAGAATTTAAGTTAAAGATTGGTGCGACATTGTTATAATATGCCATATTAAAAATAACATGCATGAAAACAAAGCCTTTAGCTGTTAGCTCCTAGCTGTTGCTAGGAGCAACAATTTAATAACCATTTAAAACAAAATTACTGCAGAGACAAAGTGATCGATTATTTTTGGGCTTTTAGTAAAATTGTAGGGCAATATGAAATCGTTATATTGCAGGAAAATGACAAGGTATTATCAATTTTTCTTATGTTATGGTACTTTCTCACTCGTGGCATGCGGATATTGTTTATTTTTAATTCATTTGCGCCCCAAAAAAGACTTGTCATTTCATGCATGCTAGCAGGTTTTAATAAAATTGTGTCTGGTGGCAACCTCTCTACCACAGTTTTAAAACAACGGTCTCTTACGTATGTTCGTATCAGTAATAACTTTTGTATTTGTATTTTTATTCATTTGCAGTCTCAATATTACAAAGGTTAACCTTATACAACGTTAGTAACATGGACATTTCCATTTTGTTAAATAACGTTTGTTAGACTAACACATCCAAAATACATTCAAAAGTCAGCTTAAGCAGGTGAAAACCTAAGGAATGTCAAACTAAAAGCGAGGCTATTTTTAATGTATGAAAACCAATAATAGAAACGATTCTGGAATCCTCTTTATTAAACATATCATCACTGATCTACAAACACATTCTCGTTCATCCAATCGTTTTAAGTAAGTCACTCGATATTATGTTTCCGGTCATGCTTTGTACTGTAATAATATGAATAGAGCTCAAGAAACGTAGCTTTTAGGGAAAGTCTTTTGAATAAATTTTTGATATTTGAAAGAACATTTGGTTATGTTTTATTAGTCTATTACCAACCGTTCATAGACATCATCCTTCGAGCTCATAATGTTCGTAAAAAGAATAATTGCTTGTACTTTGCTTATACCTTGCCTACTTATAAGTAAATTGTATCTGTGTAGTCCCGATAACACAAACCCATATTTAAAAGTTTTACTAAATGCTGTGCTACACTTTAAGTCGGATAGTGTACATTTTGTTGCATCAGGTAATTTACTTACAAACTGTCAGATTGTAAAAATTCAAAGACGTTTGTCTGATCACGGCATCTCATCGACAGTGATGAACACGACTTCCGTCATCGACAACGACCACCGCCTTCTAGCATCCTGCAACAAACCGATTACCATCAACATTGACGATAACGATGCAAGAACACTTTTAAAAACTATCTCAGATTCAAAGAAACTATCTGGAAAGACATGGTTGCTGTTCCTGAAAACTAACGATAATTTGGATGAGTATTTTGACTCTATTAATATACCGCTTGATTGTGAATTTTTTGTAGCATTTCCATTACGTAGATATGGCGTTACCAGCTTGACCGAAGTATATCGAGTAGCTGAACATTTACCTCTTCAGAAGTATTCATTAGGTTTCTTGACACCAACTGAAACGTTTGTTTGGCCAAACGAAGGCTTCAATGACAGAAGAAGAGATCTGAATGGCCTCATTATTAACATGAGTGTTAACAAATGGGGAATTTTCTCCTATTTTAAGGATAGTAATGGTGATGGATCAGCAGTTGACGGATTCGATGGTCTGCTACTGAAAGACCTAGAGGGCCACATGAACTTCAAGGGTGCACTAAAAGAACCGGATGATGAATCGTGGGGAAACCTCCTTGAAAATGGATCTTGGGATGGGATTATCGGAGTTGTAGGTAGAAACGAGGCAAATATGTCAGGTATTTTTCTAACTGTGACATCAGATCGTTTTGAATATGTATCATTCAGCATATCTTACCTCAATGAGTACATACGTATATACTTCCAACAACCAGTCAGCAATGCTACATTAAGCAATTTGATGTCTCCCTTTAGCTTCGAGCTATGGCTCATCCTGTTCGTCACCGCAATAGTTCTTTCAATTATATTAATATTTCTTCACAGAAACGATGGGCCCAAACCTTACAAAGAAGTATTATTCCTAGTTTTTGGTGCAATATTCTGCCAACAAGGATCAGCTATATCGCCACAAGCCTCCTCCAAGCGAGTGATAATATTTATTGTACATTTGCTGGGGACAGTCGCTCTTAGCAGCTACTCTTGCTATTTCATATCGAGTCTTACACACTACACTCCCAGTTTGCCATTCACTGACCTTCAAGGTATTTTGGATGACGGGAGCTATTCCTTGGGGATGCTTAATAAAGGCTGGCTAAACGGCGAGTTCAAGAATGCTCGCGAACCTAAGCAGACAGTGCTGAAGCAATTGTACGAGAGAAATATTGCCCCGGACCCGAAAAACACCCTACCTACAGTCAGAGAAGGCTTACAACGCATGTGCACACATAAATATGGGTACGTCACTGAAGAAGACACTCTTGAAGCTATGGACCTAAGTTGTAGTGTTATGAGCCTACCCCAACATTTTGCTAGAAGAAACGTCGGGTTGGTTTTTCCAAAGAACAGTTCGTACATTGGTATTTTTAATAATATTCTACTTAAATCGATGAGTGGTGGCATTATTAACAAACATTATAAGGACACTTTCTACAAATCCCTGTCCTCAAAGAGCAAACCAGTGATATCAGCAAGATTTGAGACTGTTATTCCAATTTTTGAATTCGGATTAACAGGAATCCTGGTGTCAATATTGGTGTTGTTACTTGAATCTTTATATTTCAAAATTTGCTCGAGCACGCCACTTTTAAAACGAGAACATGGGAGAAAGATAAGAAGTCATAACCTTTTTCGAAATGTTTATTTTAATTTCCGACGATTGCAACTGAGAAAAAATACGAAAATAAGGTCAATGACATAGAAAAAGTGTATGGGCAATTAGTTGATAGACTGACGATTGGCGTTAGAAACTAGAATTATTAAACCTTTTAATGAAATGATGTAACAGTTGATTGAAAACAAGTTATTATAATGTAACGATTTCCTGTTTCAAACATAATCATTGTATTGTGATAAGTCTGAATTACTTACAAATTTCACACTTACGTTAATAAAGAATAAATCTATGACATCCAGTACGCGTATTCTTGAATTAATTTCTTGATTTTGAATTAAATTATTGGAATCACCGTTATTTTGCTCCATTTTGGTCAACTTATGGAAATTATCTCTAAGTGTGCATTTTTTTTAACTCTAATTTGTATATACGGTTAGGTGAGACTTTTCGGAATTGAAATCTATGTTTTGGATTCCCCATTTTTTTCTTTTTGGATTTAAGCCTCGCAATTGATATTTTACTTAAGGCTTATTTTTTTAACCAATTTGCAAATATCAATAAAAAAGTACTTTATTAACATTCATGCAAAATTTGGTAATACGTCTTTTTAGGCAATATAACACATTTCTTTACTAAAAGACTATAACAACCCTTTTCGCTATCAAACTGAAGCTATAAACATTCAGTTTATCACGATTATACCTCCTGAAATATGTCACTAATTCTCTTTTTCTGTCCCCTTGGTCACACATAGTTGGGCACTTAAGGTAGGGCGCAAATTGTTATGTACCTTTTTAACCACCGATGTGTTCGCGATAAAGAAAGTGACTATATCCTGTTTAAACGTAGAATTGGTCTATAAATTTGTATAAAATAAATGACGCATATGTTTTTAATGCTTAAAGTTATCGGTATCCAAAATAGTTGTATTGTTATGTACCTTTGTTCATTTAATAACAATTAATTAATAACGATATTATGAAAATTTGTTTTGTTGATAGAGTATTTACAATGTATAAAACTTGAAGCAAATGAGTTGATAAATGCTTGAATAAACAAAACGTGAATTTAATTGAGTTGTGCTTTTCCTCATTTGCAAGGTTCATTAAATGAGACGTGACATAGAATGTCATCGACCAGCCAATTGCAATGACTGGGAGGAAACTATTTAACAATACTTACGTGGCAATAATATTCAAAAGTTATTATAGGCGTATTATCCCCCAAATTATTTGTGTGATTTAATACGTCTTCAAATGTACAGTGCTGATTACCAAAATTGAGTGTGATGATTTGTAATTTTATCTTTCAAAATCCATTCGAAATTACCAGACTTCAATATAACTTTCAAAAGTACATTATTGGCGTGCCCGATTAAGTATGAATCAGTTTTCTTGGTAGGCCTATGACTTGTTTTCAGCATTGAGGGAATAATTTGAATATTTTTCTTAAACAGGCAACACTGCAATCATTAATCCCAATCAATCAATATGCTTCCAGAGAGTGGAAATGGGTCATACATCTCAATATTGATCAATATCAATTATTGGTATGTGACGCGCCAGAAAAACAACAAATTATCTAAATTAAGTTATCAATTCCTTGCTATAAAAAATCAACTCAGATTAATTTCACTAACATGCTATCTTGCCTTATCGACCAACGCACGCTTCGAACCCTGACAGTCCCCGTTTCACAGACTCGTTTTGTCAATATGAAGTAATTATTATTATTATTATTATTAGAATACACATTGAGAAAATGTAGTGGGGCTATCACATTAGTTTCTATTGAATTTGTACACGAGTTTCAAGAGCATGAATGAACGTAATAAATAGCCTTCAACCAAACGTTTTCATATAATGGGATAGTAATTCCCACACAACTAGTGCTGATGGAAGTGCGTGGTACACAGGTTACTAGATTATATCTCATTCAAGTAAAAACCATTATATTAAAAAGTCCAGGCCAGCCTAAGACAATAATGATTGAAGTTCTTAAAATGGTTTTCCAGAGTCATAGCTGAACTTCGGGCTAAATACTTACTAACTCTACTTGGATGTAAATCCGTACCGTCACTTTTCCTTATTACCTAGTTATTAGCCTAGGTCGTCGGGCAAATTTGTGAAAACACTTTAACGGAAATAACAATGGATAAGTTTTCTTTGTACGAACCATCAAAGCAAGTTTTCAGTACATCAAATATTATGTTTAAAGTGCTAAGTGTGTGCCTGCTACCAATAACGGTGTCTTCATTAATTGGTCACAACATTAAAGATACATACTCGGTAGTAATAGAAAATGTTCAGAACCACGTGAGATCAGATTGCGTTTATTTAATGGAGACAGAGAACACAAATAGCATTGTGATAATTCAAAGACGTTTGTCTGATCATGGCATCTCATCGGCCGTGATAAACACGACGTCCGTCAACGACAACGACCACCGCCTTCTAACATCCTGCAACAAACCGATTTATATCAACTTTGATGAAAACTATACAAGAGAACGTTTTAAAATGTTATCAGAATCAAATAAACTTTCAGGAGGGGCATGGTTACTTTTCCTTGAAGTTTCTACGAATCAAGACGAGTATTTCCTCAATATCAACATTCCGTTTGATTGTGAGTTTATCGTAGCAGCCCCACTGGACACAGATGGGTGCATCGGCTTCACCGAAGTATATCGAGTTGCTGAACATTCATCTCTTCAGAAGAATGCTCTGGGTGTCTTGAAGAACAAAGAAAGAATTGTTTGGCCAAAAATAGGTTTCTATGATAGAAGAAGTGATCTTAATAATACGATTATAAGGATGAGCATTAGTGAATGGGGTATTTTCTCATTGGTAAAGGACAAGTCCTTAAATTCTCCTGTGGTCGGAGGATTGAATGGAAATATTTTGAAAATATTTGAAGACCACATGAACTTCAATAGTGAGCAAGAAGAGCCAAAAGTTGGGACGTATGGGAAATTGCTGAAAAACGGCTCTTGGGATGGAATAATGGGCGTTTTGATTCGCAATGAAGCTGATATGTCTGGAGTTCCGCTGACATTAACATCAGAACGTATTGAACGAGTCGCATTCAGCATACCTTATCAGAATGAGTTTGCTCGACTCTTCTTAATGAGACCAAACAGCAAAGCATCTCTTGGTAGTTTGATGTCTCCCTTTAGCTTTGAGCTTTGGTTCGCCTTAATATCCTGTGTTGTCGTTTCATCCTCGATCTTAACCTTGTTTTACAGAAGTAACAGAAGCCAACCATTCATTAGCAGCTTCTTTCAAATTTTCAGTGCAATTTTCTGTCAACAAGGACCAGAAGAAATACCTCAAACTCCTTCAAAACGTATTCTGTTATTTCTCGTTTCTTTGTTGGGAACAGTTGTTCTTACAAGTTATTCTTGCTTCTTCATATCGAGTCTTACAAATTTCATTCCCAAGTTACCATTCACTGATCTTAAGGGAATGGACAAAGATGGTAGTTACACATTAGGGATGCTCAAATCGGGTGTGTTGATTCAAGAATTTAGAAATGCACATAAACCTGAACAAAAACACCTTAAACTGATATATGATAAACTTATCGCCCCGTACCCAGAAAATATGGCACCTACTATCGAAGATGGGCTGCAGCGAGTGTGCAATCATAAGTTTGTATTATTTGCCGAAGTTGATACTGTTAAATCCATAAGTCAGCATGTAAGTTGCAAACTGGTTACTTTACCACATTATTTTTCAAAACGATGTCTTGGATTAGCTTTCCAAAAAAATAGTCCATACATTGGAATATTTAATAACAATATCCTTAAATTAATGAGCAGTGGTATACTAAAAAAAGAGTACAAAGAAGAATTTTACGAACCTTTTGCATCGAAAGGTAAAATAGAGGAACCAGTTGATTTACAGACAGTGTTGCCAATTATATCGTTGGGTGCTGCAGGAATTATCATCACTTTATTGGTTTTGGGTCTTGAGCTTTGCATTTACTTTTTTTAGTAGGGACACTTCTTTAAAATCATGATAAAAGAGAACACTTTGACGTGAAAGATTATTATTATTTTTATGTAATCAAGGATCTTGTTTGACCAAAAACATTTAATTAATTTTTTCTCTTTTGAAATTGCGTTTTTTATTTCTGTCAACTGAAAATATTTCAAAAACACTCAACAAATATGTCAAGAGAAAATATACAAACTTCAACCATCAATAATATTCCCCTTGTATAATACATCATTGAATGAGTGACAATCATTTGAGCTGGTGGATTTTGTAAACTAAAGGCCATAGTTCAGAATACAACTAATAATACCACACGTAATTGGAACACAATACACCAATGTGTTTAAAGGGCTGGAAATGGCCACTAACTTGATTAGTAAAACTAGCCTAAAATGAATTATGTTTTTAAATTGTCAATCACTTGTCTTTTCGCTTTATCCTATTTATTATGTTGGCGCTACAGCTCGTTTATATGTCAAGAAAGTCTTGAAATATTTCTCAACCGTAGCGGTTGACGTAACTATTTTGTCAATATGTGTTTTATTGTAGACAGTCAACAAGTGATGATGATAAATTTGTCCATACAAAAGATTATTTCGACATTAACGTCTAACAGCATGAATGATTATATTACAATAATATATTTATTTCATTGTAATATTCGTAATTGTGTGCACACGGTACTTGTTGTGTGTGGGTCAGTGCGCTAACAACTGTATTTTTGTATAGTACCTGTAGCCGCTAAAATATTGTGAATGTGTTAGCCAGTCATGAACTCAATTTTACAATAGGTCATGCTACAGACGTAGCTTAGATGGTCGAGTTAGGGATAAAGCTCGTTCAAGCCTATAAATAAATAAATAAAAAAATAAATATTTGTAACCAGTATACTCACTAAGTCACACAACTACATGAGTTACAGGGGGACATTACATTTGAAGCATAAAAGTCAACCCCGTTGGCGAGCGTACAATGGCCAACTCATAGATCGGAATTTAAAATAAGAAACACCGACCAAACATGCTGAACACGATTTCAACCGCTAGGTAGGCTAGGTCAATTGACGGTTCAATTCAATTTTAGCTTTTTATTTTGTTATGTTCAGAAGAAGAATTTAGTGTGTGGCAGCTAAGAATTCTTCAGAAAAGATTGAACTAAAAAGTAATCCTTGCAATAGCGCTGGAGTACGAGGTTACGATTTTGGAGGCCACTGTGCATAGTTTGTAAAAAGTTGTGAATATGGTCACCCATACGTATTCACTGCTTGCAGCTTGGCTTCTCGTAATGCCGTTATCTTTATCTGGCTACAACATCATCTATACCTCCACGAGAATTATAGAAGATGCTCAGACTTACTTTAAATCAAATTGTGTGTATTTCATTTTGTCAATTAATACAAATACTAACAGTAGAATTGTGAAAATTCAAAGAAGTTTGTCTGATCACGGTATCTCATCGGCCGTGATAAACACGACGTCCGTTATCGACAACGACCATCGCCTTCTAACATCCTGCAACAGACCGATTTACATAACTTTTGATGAAAAAGACTCAAGGACACGTTTAAAAATGTTATCAGAATCGAATAAACTTTCAGGAAAAAACTGGATTCATTTCCTTGAACATTCCAAAAACTTAAGTGTGTATTTCTTTGATATAAATATACCAATAAATTGTGAATTTTTCGTAGCATCACCACTGATGAATTCAGATGAACGCATTTTCTTGACTGAAATATACAGAGTAGCACCACATTTTGATCTCAAAGAAAACGATTTTAATTGGTCAAGGGAAAGTTTCTATAACAGACGAAGCAACCTTGGTGACGTTGAATTTACTACAAGTGTCAATGAATGGATACCATTCTCAAGTCTCACAGAAAATAGTTCATTAAATCGGACTGTTGTTGGTGGTTTTGACGGACATATTTGGAAGATCTTGGAAAACAATATGAACTTTAAAAGTAATAATAAAATGCCTAATGATAAGATGTGGGGTTATCAGAGTAAAAATGGCACTTGGGATGGTATAATAGGAGTTTTGCTTCGTAACGACGCAAACATGTCTGCAATGTCGTTGACTATGACAAGAGATCGCTTTGAATGTGTGGCATTTGCCTTTCCATTAATTGTGCATTATCTACGGGTATTTATCAAAACACCAAGACGCGATACCTCTTTAAAGACATTATGGTCTCCTTTTCGCATTGAGTTGTGGTCTGCTTTAATAGCATATGCCATTTTGATTTCAAAACTTTTGTCTCTGTTTCACAAAATAGATCGACGGCCAGCATTCACAATTGTTTTCTTCGACCTTTTAAGTGCAATGTTCTATCCAAAAGGATCACTACAAAGCCCAAACGCTGATTCAAAACGATTAATTATTTTTACTGTCTACCTTATGGGTATTGTGATTTCTACCAGCTACTCGTGTTTTTTCATTGCCCATTTAACAAATATTTATCCGTTGCCATTCGCTTCTCTAAAGGGACTTCTAGAAGATGGAAGCTATTCAGTTGGAATGCTCAAAGATGGCTATATTTTCGATGAGTTTAGAAACGCACAAGAAAATGATCAAAGTGACTTGAGTAAAATATTCAATAATCTAGTGTTGACAGATCCAGAAAACATTGTCATATCGGATGAAGTAGGATTGAAAAGAGTTTGTAATCAAAAATATGCATACGTGGTCGAAGAGGAGACTCCACATTACCTCAACTTAAACTGCAATGTTGTTAGCTTACCGCAACATTTAGACAAACTTTACATTGCATTTATGTTTCCAAAACAGAGCCCTTATATTGGACTATTTAATAGTAAACTTCTCAAACTTATGGAAAGTGGCATCGTTAATAAAGTGCAGAAAGACACTGTTATCAAATCCCCGAAATTGGTACAAAGGACAAAGTTATCGGCTGTCAGCTTTAAGAAGGTATTTCCTATGATATTTATTGTGTTTGCAGGATTTATAGTGTCCATATTGCTTTTGGCAATCGAAATACTTACGTTCAATCTGTGCTCCAACAAACAATAATTTCTGATGTTATTTATTAATGTTATCTAGAATAAGTATTAAAAATCGTAAAAAACAAAATGCAAACATTTTTAAATAAGCAATTCATTTGAGACACTAAACAAACTTTTATATGAAATGTATGTGTGAATACTTTGCTGTACAATATATATTATAATAATATTATGTTAATAAAATTGTAGAACAGTTATCCCGAAACGTGTTTTTTTTAATTTTACCTACAGCACACGATGAGAGCAACTTGTTACATAAGACATCTTGAAAAAAGTGATTAGATGGTCTATTGTTGTGTTACAATTAAACAGCTGACAAAGAAGAGCAGTGACAGAGCAACAAAGAAGGTATACATTTAAGTCATCTCTCCTTGAAACCGATACGTGAAAAAGGGCACAAACACGCGAGTCATCTTTTAAGTTGTTTCGGCCCTTTTATTGTGTGTATTTATTTTATTGGATGAGCGAAGCGAAGACTTCAATTTCACCGACCCCCCAAAAATATGGCTAGTTTTTTTTTTTTTTTTTTTTTGTCTGTCTGTCTGTTTGCTCTCTACCGGGCAAACGGCATATTATGCGATCTTGATGAAAATTATATGGGACCTTTGAAATCTCTGAACTTAGACCTGCCACGTTTTTTGGTACAACCAAAGAAATATTTCTCATGAATATCGTACTTTTACGATTTTTTTCGATTTTTAGTGCGATATTTTCGTGACATTTGGGCCGATTCTGACCAAACAAGTGGGGCTATACAACGTTCATATTTCACATGCACATTAAGGTAATGGTGATGTTTTGACGTTTGAAAAAAAAGTTGAAAAAGTTAGCCAGAATCTATAGAAATAAAGGTTTTAATTTGAGTTTTTTGAGATGTAAATATTAAAACCTTTATTGCTATAGATTCTGGCTAACTTTTTCAACTTTTTCTTTCAAAAGTCAATACATCACCCTTACTTTAATGTCCATTTGAAATAGGAACGTTGTAGCCCCACCCGTTTGGTCAGAATCGGCCCAAATGTCACGACAATATAGACGACAATATAGACGACGGACTGCCGAGCAGACGGCGCCAAGGAGAACGAAGCTGTCACACAAGCTTACGAACCCTAGTCTGCTCTAGCCAGCGATATACGTGTGTTTCAGGGCAGAGCGGCGACCCACTCAACCCCTGACCACGCCCGATGTCGCTTAACTTCAGTGTTCGAGTGGGAACTGGTTAAACGACCGCGGCTAAATCGCTGGCTAACTCTGGATCTCTGAGATCTAGCACAGATAAATTTTGCTTGCGTTGGTAAAAGATATTTCTCTTTCATACACAAAGACGACATTCCATTTACCGCACATTCATTTAACCCCCACCAGTACCAAGCATCTGCATACTTTCGTTGGATCAAGTATAACAGTTTTTACATCCGTGACAAAAGCGGTGCTGTTTCAAATACATCTCAGAACTGTTTAGTGCCATAACAAAGGAGGTGACTGTTTCATATCATAGACTTCAAGTTTTCTTAGGTCGGCCTTCACCTTTTAATCTTCTCTGATGTCTTTAACTTGTTGAATCAGGTGCAGGGTGTGTGGTCACCTTCATTTGTTCAGGTACCAAACAGTCTGAGATTCAAATACATCTCAGAACTGTTTAGTGCCATAACAAAGGAGGTGACTGTTTCAATGATCATTCAGGGCTCCATTTAGGAAGGTCAGGGTTCCTTCATTGTTCAGTACAAAGTCTGAGATTCAAATACATCTC